>ML111375.1:0-23817 GCA_003697995.1 Taxidea taxus jeffersonii | reverse complement strand
TTCCTTCCTTCCTTCCTTCCTTCCTTCCTTCCTTCCTTCCTTCCTTCTTTCCTTCCTTCTTTCCTCCCTCCCTCCCTCCCTCCCTCCCTCCCTTTCAGCTGTCTGTTACTCCCACTTTTCAGATTTGGAAATTGAAGCCCTAGGAAGGTAAGCACTGTGCTCAGGTCTTGGTAACACACACCTTTTTGGGGGGAGATAGGAAAAGGAATAAAAGGCAGGTGTCCCTCTCCAAGGCTATAGGACCTCTCTCTCTGGGCCCTTTGTGAGGCCCTACATGAGTAGGGCCATATGAGCCCTTTGAGGGTCTTTGAAGGAAGCAAGAGAGATTTTTGAGTTGTTCTAATATTTCAAAAAGTCCAACAGAAATAACATGTTTCCCAAAATAAAACTCCATGAATAAACTAGAATGTCATGGTATTTTTGCTTTTGATTAGAGTTAAATTAATTCAGTTTGATAACATTGATTATCATGCTGATCTGAAGCTGTGATTACAGTTTTATGCGTCTTAGATGATTAAAATGTGAAAAATAGGTTAATTATGTCTTAATAAATACAGTTTATTTGATAGGCAGAATCTTATAAAACCTGAAACTAATCAGAAAAAAACACGACACATTTTGGAAACTCTCTACATATATCTAGAATAGGTAGAGTGCCAACGAACATAAAACTCCAAAACATATCTATTTCGAAATTTTCCAGGAATCACAAAAATCCAATATTTGTTATTTCTGATTGCCTTAACGTGAACAGTACAAAGTCGAATTGCCCTTTCCTGTACTTCTGGTTTTTGTTTTTTGTTTTTTGTTTTTTTAAAGATTTTATTTATTTATTTGTCAGAGAGAGTGAGCACAGGCAGACAGAGTGGCAGGCAGAGGCAGAGGGAGAAGCAGGCCCTCTGCTGAGCAAGGAGCCCGATGTGGGACTCGATCCCAGGATGCTAGGATCATGACCTGAGCCGAAGGCAGCTGCTTAACCAACTGAGCCACCCAGGCGTCCCATACTTCTGACACTAGGATGCCTACAGTCCATGACCAGCTAATGTCCATAAATGGCAGATGCCTAGTCTTCATAGCGTGTGTGTCAACGTATCTAATTTCAGATTTTTGTGTTGATGTCTATGGATGCTGATAGTACATTTTATTTTTTTTAAGATTTTTATTTATTTATTTGACAGAGAGAGAGACAGAGGTCACAAGTAGGCAGAGAGGCAGACAGAGAGAGAGAGGGGGAAGCAGGCTCCTTGCTGAGCAGAGAGCCTGGTGTGGGGCTCGATCCCAGGACCCTGAGATCATGACCTTGAGCTAAAGGCAGAGGCTTAACCCACTGAGCCACCCAGGCGCCCCAGTGCATTTTAAAGAAAGTATATTAAAGAAAGCAACAATACAAGGATTATACTGAGAAACAAAGACAAAAGTGTAAAAAAAAATAATAAATAATAAATAAAAAAATAAAAAAATAAAAAGGCAAAAGTGTAATTTACCATTCTGTTTACACTCAACAGATCTCTTTCCCATGTGCTAACAACACATGGCTGTTTCCAGGGCAGTTACACTCGTGTGCAAAGTATAAACAGAGACATAATGTATTTTCTGATCTCTTATGAATCATTAGACTAGTCAAAAGAAAAAAATTTTTTTTTTTGAGGAAACCCTCAACCTGCTTCCCTGAGCTAATTCTACAGGTTTGAGGTTTTCATAATCACGTTACAATCGCTGTGGCTTTGGGCGTCACTGTTGTGACTCACCTGGCTCTGGCTGCTTTAGACCCACAGTCCAGAGTTCACGTTGCTGAAGGGCAATGACTAAGATCATTGTTTCCCCAGGGCATGGCCTTTAAAGGTTACATCAGTGGGGAGATGGCACAGGCTCTGGGGCTTTGGAACATGTGACTTGCTCAGTTTAGGCTGCCTCCTTCCCTGGTATAGTCTAGTTGCAGAGATCTTTCTGGAGTGTTTCTTGGCCTTAGGGAAAGGTCAGACAGCACCTGCCATCTCCATGCAGGTGTCTGTGAATTTTGACGTAATTCCAGAAGCGGCTGACTATCAGTCCCAGGGGTGATTTGGGTGAGCATTGTATGTCTGTTGGAGCATGATACGCAAGAACAAAAACGGGGGTGACATAAGAGAAGCTTAATCTCTTTGGGCTCCTCGTGTGTAAAGGAGGGGATGGTACAGATGGTGACCGGACACCTCCCAGGTCCTGACCAACTTTCTATACCTCTAAGCTTCCTTCATAGTAAATCTCAGAATAAAGATGGTCCCGGTACCACACTCGTGGCCACATTGAGCCAACAGGTGGTAGTTACATGCGTGGGAGACTCATCTGCGGGTAGACGAAGCTAGGTTCAGACAGGGCACATGCTTCAAAGTACATATTTTAGTCTTTAAAGAAAAAAACAACCCACAGGAAGTTCCTCCTGTAAAGAGTGACTCTTTTCCTTTGGTTCCTTCATGCTGGTACAGAAAACAACCAGCCCTGAGCTTGTAAGCGTCCCCATTGGAAACTTTTATCCCAGGGACTAGGAGGGCTAATGATTATAAGATTTTTAATTGCGCCATTTTCTATGATCTCAGATTGTCTTTAAGTTCTTAACTTTCTGTTTGTCTTTCATTTTCAGCTCCCTCCCCTGCTTGAGACCTTTCACTCAGCCTCCTCTCCTGCTTGCATGGGGCTTGACATCTGGGAGCACTCTGGTTGGGATGAGTTAATGCAACTGTCATTTATCTGGATTTTAGTCTGCTGTGCCCTCCCCCCTCCCCACGCTGTTCGGAGCCTAGATTATTTAAGGCTCACAATAACCTAATGATTTGCTCTCATCTTTATTCTACAGATGAAGAAATGGAGATTTTTGAGCGACTGAGTAATCTGCCTAAAGTCGTATAACATGAAAAAACAGGATTCAGACTAAAGCGTGTTTGACCTGAGAGCTTGTGTTCTTAATCACGGTGCTATGCTGTTTTTCTGTTGAAAGAGTGAATAATATGTGCTTCTCCACCCTGGGGAGAGTGTAATATTAGCAGATCTCCTCTGCTTGAAGATGCCCTCTGTAACTGGGAAGAAGGGTCTTGGGTTGCCTGTTCTCTTGCCAGCAACACAGACATAATGACTCAACACCACTGACCGAGATTTAGAAATACACACCCACAAACGGAAGTCCACACTTTACGATCGCACATTCAGTGAAGTGATAGATAGTAAACCCATGACAACCGTTGTTCTTGGGGGTGGGGCATAAGAATGGGAAATAAGGCTAAAAGGCAACAAATAAATACATAAGACAAGAGAGGGGGTCCTTCCAGGGCCCAACCATGACGATGTGGCGTGGACTGAGAAACATCAGCCTTTGCATTTGAGCATCTCCCCTCCCTGCAAAACAAAGTAAGAGGCAGGACAAGGGAAAAGTACATGAGGTTGAGAAAAGATTTGGAGTGGCAAGGAAGACATGAGTGAGTGCCCCCTTCCTCGCATTCAGAAATCATTTATTTAGTCTTAGAATGGAAGGACTTTAATATAAACATCAGCTATACCAAAGCATGAGCTTGACTCCACCAGGCATTGAATTTTTGATGGAGAATAAAAGGTCCGAGGTCCTATCATTTATGTATTAAAAGGAAAACAGTCTTAGAATGCTCCAGCTCAAGGACAGTCAGAGTGATTTCACAGGTAAGAAAGCCACAGTTCAGAATGGTTGAAGAACTAGTCCAAGATGTCACAGCTGGTATAGGACAGATCCCCGTGTTTCTTCTCCAGCCCCACCTGCCTCTGCTGGTCTCTAGCCAGCCCCGGTGCTGTGATCACTCTGCTTCTCCTGCTGAACTATGGATGGAGTTGCTTGACCAATGTTCCTCCCCCTCATTACCTTGACTCAGAAAAGCCTTGACTTTGGAAGATGACTTTGGATCAGTAAAGGCTGATGATAATGATCACTGATATTCAAGAAGACATTCTTTGACTCTTATGTTTCAGTAAGGAACTGAGTATTATGCTCCTTGTTCTGGATTGTTGTGGCTTTTCATTCTATTCTAGTTTCAGCTCTGCCGTTAACCAGCTGTATGAACGGGCACCTGTCACACTTATCTTGGCTTTAGTATCTTTATGTGTCCATAAGATGGTGGTTTTATATTCGCCAAAGGGTCCTCTAGTCAAGGCTTCTATGGTCAAGGCTCTTTCAGGAGCCCAGAACATTCCTCACCAAGGCAGGCATGGGAGAGCTCATGCTCACAAGATATTCTCTCCAGAGCTCCTTTGCATTTTACCTGTTCCACCCCATGTCATTTCACCCATAAACAAGAAGTGAGGCACTCTTGAAGGATGCAGTGCAAGTAGAGACAGACAGTCCCTGCCTTGCAGGCACTATCCTCATATTGGAGGAAGAACAGGTAGACAGAAGCACACTAAGAGCTAAACCAGGACAGGGAGAACAAGTGCCATGGTTGCTAATCCTACATCCGGTCTGGCTGTGAGTGGCCAGGGAAAGCTTCTCAGGGGAAGAGGGATTTATGCTGTTGCTTTTTTTTTTTTAGGATTTTATTTACCTGTCAGAGAGAGAGAGAACTCTGGCAGATGGGGAGCGGCAGGCAGAGGGAGAAGCTGGCTCCCCACCCAGCAGGGAGCCCAACACGGGACTTGATCCCAGGACCCTGGGATCATGACCTGAGCCAAAGGCAGATGCTTAACAGACTGAGCCACCCAGGCATCCCTATGCTGGGTTTTGAAGGGAGGTAGACCTCTGATAGCAAAGTCATCGAAATAATATCACAGAGGGGGATGTCCCAAACAGGCCAGAGGGGCAGTCAGGTGGGCCCCAGGCATGCTGGGACATCTGCCAGGAACTGTTCAGAGTAGAAGACCATAGTGTTCAGATCTCAGCTTCCAGATGAGTGTCAACTAGGAAGCTGACCAACTAAAGGCATTCTTTACAGCATGGTTGGGTGAGCAGGCATTGGAGTGTGTATCTGATATTAAAAGTATGAGCATGTGGGGTGCTTGGGTGGTTCATATGATTAATGGTCTGCTGCTGGCTCAGGTCATGATCTCCAGGTCCTAGGATCGAGCCCCGTGTCGGGCTCCCAGCTCAGCAGGGAGTCTGCTTCTCCCTCTCCCTCTGTCTTTCTCCCTGCTTGTGCTCTCTCTGCCTCTAACCAAAAAAATAAAAAACTTAAAAATTAAAAAAAATATGAGCATGTGAATGAACAAAGGTGGTTGGAACCAAAGCTGAGTGAGGCTGTGCCGGGAGAATTTGTTCCAGCTGGGCACTCCCTGGGGGGCGGATTCTGTAGCTGGTTGACCACTGGAACACAGACACGAACTCCCCAGGAGTCAACACAAAGAGTTCATCTAACCTATTGAGAGACAACACAAAACTGTTTATGAATAATGGCAGACTATTGGGAAATCGTTGCAAGTCAAAACGATTGAAAAAGGCAGCTTGAAACTCAACTTTTCTTAGCAAGAAACAGTGACTCTATGACAAGACAAGGGTACCCAGAATTTTTCCTGTCCATGAAAATGTGTGCGTAATACCTGAACAATTACGTTTTGAACGAATAAGTTCAAGTGCCTATCAGAGTCAATAAATCCATAAATCACTATGCTGTTTCAGATACAATACATGTGAGCATGTCCCCATGGAACTTGGAATAATTCCCTCCCATATAATTATTTACACATGTGTATAGATAGATAAATGATAGATAGATAGATAGATAGATAGATAGATAGATGCAATTGAATATGGGTTGAAAAGCCGGATTGGGAGTGAATTGTGAGGACCATGCCTTCCTGGCTGAGGAGCTTGGGGTTTCTCTTTAGACAACAGAAAATCACTGGTATGGATTTCAGATGAGAACTTTATGGACTAAGCTTCTGTCTGCTTTCTGGAAGCTAAGGGTGAGTTATAAACCATAAACTAGGAAAGCCCTCTGTAAGGCCAAATGGTCCTGTTCCTGTACCAGCCATCAGCGTGGCTCCAGGGAGTGGGGAATCCCGAAGCCAGGACAAGGCGCAAGGAAGAGTAGCGGCTTAGCTGTGGAGTCCTCTAAGGGCTATCCGTGACATCAATGTGGCAATGCTGGGACGGAACGAAGCTCTGGACTTCCTTCCCTGACCTCTCAGGGCTCTCCTCCATCAGGTCCCTCTATGTCCAGTAGAAGAAAAGAAGAAAGATTTTTGGAAAGACTGAAAATCAAGTTCAGGTTGTAACAAGCAGTACGCCTAAGGATAACCAGCATTTCTATGACACGAGATGGAAGCAGGATGGTTAGACTCTTAATAGAACTCATGAATGATTGCCTGTCTCTTTGTGGGGCATGCTTTGATTTAGGGAGTCACTCTTTATCCACACAGAAAGGCAACGGTCAGAGACACACAGAATCACAACCAGACTACTTGAATTTTCTAAATATAATGTTCTGGAGATGAGTATACCAATAATAAGGGGGAATCTCTTGTATCTTTGATGCATTAGGCAGCCCACAGCATGGTTTCAAATATATCTTTAGAATCTCTTATTACTGCTTTGTGATCTTCAGAGCTGAACCTCTTGCCTCCTGTTCCCATTTGAAGACAGGCAGACTGAGGCTTTAAGAGCTTCTGTGAATCGCCTTGGAACTCACCGTGAGAGAGCTGCAGAGCTCTGATTCAAATTTCAACCTACTGATCCCCCCAGCCAGTGTGCTATACTCCATTCCACGTAAAAAAAAAACAACAAAAAAAAACCAGTCTCGATTTTGATTCTGCATTAGGAAAGTTCCTTTCTAGTAGCTCATTCTGCTTCTCAGACCTTGAGATGCTGCTGAACTCCCACAGGATGTGATCAAGGGCCGAGCCACGACCGGGCTTCTCTGGACGAAGGTTTTGGTCAAGGAGCCACGCTGCCTCACTCACATGTTCTTATTTGCCCAGAGAGGATCATATTACAGGGTCATCTTTGTTCTACTCCATGTTCCCGTGTTCACTTATGTACAGAGAAAACTGTGTGTGGGATTTTCAAAGTCTATCAGATCATGTCCCTGTTTCATCACGGGCAATTTCTTTTTAACCCGTTGGTGTATCTGTTCTTTACAACTTGAGTGAGTATGAAAGCTATCGAGGGTACAGAAGGGTCCAGGCTGGTGTTTCCAACAGAGGAAGATACTCTGATAATGTCACCGTACCAGCTCCTTTATTGATTGAGGAAGGTAGTGGTTTCAAGGGGAGAGAGAGAGGAAGGGAGCTTGATTTTCACTTGGGAGGTGCCTTGAATTATTTATCTTAGCATCTCATCCCCGTCCTTCATCCAGCATCCAGAAAGTACTGGCTCTAGATGGAACTCAGTATGCTATTATCTGCATGAATGACGGAGGACCCCAGTGACTGGTCTGCTCATCGCCTGCATTACTTGTTTCCATTTCTATTCATGGTTCAGGATTTTAAATAGCTTTGAATAACCACTTTGGATTGAAATTAGAGACGCCAATGCAAGCAAGCCATGCAATGGGGTCTCCATTGAACCAGCTCCGGAGAAAGTGTAAGAATAGTTATATTTAGAAACGGAGCTATTAATAGCTTCATTTTCTTCCAAGCCTCCTCTTTTCAAAGAAGAAGAGGGTGTTAGATATTCTCAGCCCCTTGTCCCCTCTTCAGGGTTTTGGTACCTCATAGGCGACTTGGCCTCCGAGACGACAACAGCAGTCTTACAGCTGTGGTGCTGCTCAAAGAAGCCCTGCAGGGTAGATGGAGGACACTAGTGCTCAAGAAGCTGGGGAGCCAGCTGGCTGCATCCTTCCAGTCAATGGTCAACGTTCACCCTGGTACCCTGCAAGTTTTCCAGAATCCTGACTCCCCACCGAGAACCCCTCCGGCACTTCCCAAAGTATAATCTTCAGTGTGAAGATCAAAGGCTGCCCTTGATCTCTCACACCTTTGGTTTTCTCACCCATAAAACAGGGAGGATGGGAACTAATACAGGGATTTGAGGATTAAATGAGATAATACCTGGGCTGAGCTGCCAGGAACTCTCAGTTCCCTTTGCTATCTCCCCTCTTTCATTCTCAACGGTCAGAAGATATAACAGATCCTTGAGTTCATGTAACATCGTTTCTACCTATTTATCTCCTTTGCTTTAAAATCCCATTCAAGGGCACCTGGGTGGCTCAGTGGGTTAAGCCACTGCCTTCCACTCCGGTCATGATCTCAGGGTCCTGGGATGGAGCCCAACATTGGGCTCTTTGCTCAGTGGGGATTCTGCCTCTCTCTCTCTCTCTCTGCCTGCCTCTCTGCCTACTTGTGATCCTTCTCTGTCAAATAAATAAATACAGTCTTAAAATAAAATAAAATAAAATAAAAATAAAATAAAATAAAATCCCATTCAAGTCCCACCTCCTCCCTGAGATGTCTCTGCAATGTTTGCCTCCCCTTGTGGACTCCTGGGGTTTCTTAGAGCAGAGTGGTCCTGCCTCAGCCAACATTCAGAATAGACACGTGGGGCTCCTATGTGTCCTTAGATGAGTTGCTTTGCATGGAAGGAGGACCCAGAAAGGGGATCCTTGAATAGAAAGCTTTAGGTGCTAAGACACCTGTGGAGGGTGGGCAGAAGAAAGAAATGGGGCCAATAGTGTGTGTGTTGAGGGAGTGGCAATCCAGCCCCTTTGTAAAGGGGAAGACTCTTGCCCACATCCTTATTTCTGCTGGGAACCAATCTGGCCCTACCATAGTGAGGGATGAGGAATGCAGCTCTTAGGGGCAGCACTGGGAAGGCAGACTTGGGGACACAGGAACACAGGTTCTGGGCAGGCAGCCTTGCCCCAGTGGAGACCAGGCTGATGACCAGCAGAGCCCAGTGGGAGAACAGCAAGCCCAGAACCATCTGTAGAATGAAAGGCATTCCCAGAGGGCTCTGAGAAAGACCTGGGGAGGATTTTGAGAGTGTTTTACATAGATGAAAGGGACGATGAGACAGCTGAATTTATGACCTCATTCCTACTCACCAGCTGATTATGGTTCTAAATAATGCAGACCGCCCCATTGCCTAACAGCAACTTACCAGGTAGCGGACAGATCCTGTGCTGGGAGGTGGGTGCTTCCTGTTCAACACGGATGGCCCAATACAGCGTTTCATGTCCAGAACTCCTTTGCCTTCCAGACTTTGAGCTATGGACTGTTGCTTGGGATTCAAAGTTGAAAGAGAGAAGAGAACAATTTCCTCTTTATTGGGACTTCATCATTATCAACAGATCCCGTTCAGTGATTCTATGCTGCAAACCCAACCCCCACGGTCAAGGCCGTGTTCTTTCTCTCCTTCCCGAGATATCTAATGATCGCAAGGAACTTCTGCCAAAATGGGCTGATTTAGAATTGTGCTAAGAAACACCCTGAAATAACCAAACGGCTCTGTTGCATTGAAGAGAGGGTTTGAACTTGTCTCTGTCTAAGGAAACAGCTGGAACTAAGGTGATAGCTGGGATCAAGGATTGTATTCATCTCAGTCATATTTGCTCTTGGCTCTTTTGAGAATTGACCCTTTCTTGAGTTATTAAGCCATTACTGCTACATATAAGGGAAAGGGCCCCAAATTCACAGAAACTCTAAAAGATGATTTGAATGTATTTTATTTTATATTTTATTTATTTTACTTTATTTTATTTTTGGAAAGATGTTCAAGTGCCAAAGTCATCATTTTCTGAGTGAAGCCACTGAACTTGAAGGTTGTCCAGCCGCCTTCTTGAGGTCTGTGCTGGCCAAGGAGTCAGCCAGGAAGTCTGGCTGAGCCTTTGGGCTAATGTCTGTCATTGAACAGCCTTTGCGGATGGTTTGGAGAGCTCTCATTTTGGCCACAGAGAATGGGCTGTGTTCACTCCATAGTGGTGGCATCTGTTCCTAGGATGGATGGCTGTGTGACAAGTGTCCACCTCCAGGCCCCCAGCAAATGGCTGGCAGGGCCCTTCCTTCCCACAAGCACGGGAGAGGCAGTCCCTTCCTTCTCTCTCCGAAGGTAGTTACTAGTGCCTTTCCATAACCCCGAGCTAGTCCAACTCTTCTCCAAGTCTCATAAATACTATTGATAGGGAGAAGGCTAGAGCCGTGGGGACGGTACCCATTCCCTGTGGTGTTGTCACCTTCTGTTACCCAGGTGCACAGCCTGGCTTTCATTCAATGCCTCATGTTCCTGGCACATGAAGAACCTTAGTGTGGTCTGCTGGGGTGAGCTGGCTTCTTGCTTGTGTCACTGCTGTGCTGGCAATGTATTTCCACTGCCCGAGAGGCAGCCGATGCCCCCTGGCTGAGGCTTGAGATGTCCTTTTGTTCCTCACCCCTTGGCCCTGGAAACAGTTGTCTCCTGACAGGCTTATCATATGCACAGTGTGTTCCCATCGCTCTGGAGCTCTTGCCAGAGAAAGAAGACTGACCTGTCCTTTCCTGGTCTTCCTCTCTCCAGGAGCACCTATGAGAAGCTCGCAGGGGGCAATCAATAAATATTTGCTGAGTGAATTGGATAGATGGAACAGCTTCTGGATCACTTAGCCACTTATAAAAATTCTTCAGGTGGTGGGGAGTCTGATGGACAGAACCACAATGCCAAGAAACCTTTCTTTATTTGACCCCAGAGCGGTGGATGACCCCATCGTTAGATGGGATGGAAACATATGGCAGAGCGCCGCAGGCTCAGGGCCTGTCAGGAAAGTTGGCAGGTGACGTTTCTTTTCAACAGTTGCCGGGCGCTAGTCCCTGAACCAGGCACATGATCTGCGTTATTTCCCCTCATCTGTACAGCTGCCTCCTTGGGAGGAATGATTGCCCTGCTTTCCTGGTGAGGGAGCCAAGGCTCAGAGAGAGGGAGTCACCCGCTTGAGGTCCTGCGGGTAGGGAAAGGCAGAGCCCAAGTTAGGAGTTATGGCCAAGCTTTGGCTGCTTCCATCTTCCCACAGCTGGGGGGCTACCACGTTCAGGGCGACATCTGGGTGAATCAGACCCTTCTGGGACGCCTACTCTGGACTCTTCAAAGAAAGATGCAGTAAGCCTTAAATTTACATAGCCCTTGACCATTTAGAGGATGATTTTACCCCCACTGTTTCATGCACCCCTTATAGTAGTTAGTCTGTGATGAGCTCCATGTCACCAACGAGAAACGGAGGTATGAAGAGACTGAGGGTTGATGTAGCACTCAGGGTATGTGATCATGAACCTAGAGCTCTTTCCACTGGGTTTCAGAGAAAACAAAGGATTTTTATAAAGTACAGTTGACCCTTGAACAAGGCAGGTTTGAACTGCGTAGTTCCCTTTCTATGCAGATTTAAAAAAAATAAATATATTGGAAAAAGTGGACAAGGTTTGAGATGACTTGAAAAAACTCTCAGTTAAACTATGTGGCTTAGAAATCCTGAAAATATTTAATAAAAAGTTAGAAACATCACCATTTATTTGTTGCATTTGGAACATACACCACATCCCACAGCCTTGTTTGCCATTGTTCCCGGCAAGCCCTGTCACTGGGCCTTAGCGGGGGCCATCCCCCCATTCTATGAAGCCATGTGTTCCTAGATGAAGGGCATCCGGTCAGGCCAGTGAATCCTGTGAGCACGAGCACATGTCTTTTCCCATGAAATAACCTTCTTTGATAGAAGCAATACTGTGTGGGATACGATGAAGAAGGCACAAAGTCCATAGAGAATACTGAGGAAGTCCCTAGAAGCATAGGAGGCAGGGAAGACAAATCCATGTCTCGAACAAGCATCTGTTACAGTGAGCACAGATTCTGTTCAACAACCCAACAAGTAAACTCCCTACATTGTTTCTCTAGTCCTAACTATGGAATGTAAAAATGTTGCTGATTACAGCTGTGGAAGCCCAAGATGGCCATGTGTAGAGTTTAGGCTTGGGAGAAGCACAGTCTCAGTGGGGCCTTCAATGATGGACCGATAATTCTGTTCCTGTCCTTAGCCAACCCTTTCCCCGTTCACTTTTTCGAACCATCATCCCTTTTCCCAAACTCCTAGCTTAGCCCTTTCCTTCTCATTCTCAGAAGATGACCTTTCTTCCTTCTTCAGGAAGACGCTGAAGCTCTTAGACCAGAATGCCCACATATCAAGTTACCCTGAGCTGCTTGTCTTCAAGATTCAAAGTAGAAGGTTAAAAATCCCACCCAAATTCTTAATTCCCCTCTCTTTCATGGTCCTGCCCCGTCAACTCTCCCCTTGGGGATTGTCACCCTTTCCACATCCATAGGCTTCTGATTCCCACATTGTTAATTTGCTCAGATTTCAGCCACCTTAAACAATGTGAGCACTCGGCTAGGGAACCTCCGTTGATCCTACATGGTCTTCTAATAACACCCAACTCCTTCCTTCTGGTGAAATCTTTTCAAAAGAAGGGTCTAGAGCCATGTCTGTCTCCTCACTTTCTTCTCACTCCTCAGCCTACAGAAGTAGGTTCTTGATTCCTCTCTACTCTGAAACTGCTCGGGTCATAGATTTCAGCCCCACAATGTAGTAGCCAAACTCAATGGCACTGGCATCCTTATCTCATTTGTTATCTCTGTGGTGGCCGACAGTGTGGACTTCTCCCTTCTCTCTCCTCCCATGACTTCAGTGACTCCTTAGCCATCTGGTTTCCCTCTTGTTTCTTTCCTTCCATGGAGCTTCTCTTCTACCTACCCACCTCTTAACTGTGTTCTTCAGGAATGCCCCTCCCAGTCCTTTTCTCTCCTTCCTCCTGCAGTCCCTGAGAAATCTCCATTCACTCCAGAGCTGTTGTTCTGGTTTGTTTGTTTTTTTTTAACTGTCCCCACATATCAATGATTCTGAAGTCTATGCTTTTGGCACTGACTTCATTCATGAAGCTCAGATCCATGTATCCAACTATCTCCATGGGCACCACCCCTAACAAGGCTTAAACCGAAGTCATCTCCCTTAACTCTGCTTCCTACCTGACCAAGGACTGACCATGTTGTCAGAGAAAGCAAAGCACAGGCTGGAGGACACTGGCTCAAAGACACAGGTGTAAAGACATGGAATGAAGAAGAATTTAAGACAGGGAGGCCACGGTGGAGTGTGAGGATGTGGGAGAAGGGCAGAGAATTCATGCCTAGAGCAGTGCTTGTTAACTTAATGGACTGAAGGGGCAGTAGCCAGGAGGTCATGTGCAGTATGAGGTGGAGAATGTCTGGCGGTGGCGGGGGGGGGCACTGTGCGGTGCTGAGACGTAACCACATGAGTATACAGGAGTAACCCAACTCTGAGCTTCTGATAGGATTCGATGGAAACACTGAAGACTTCGGATGTTGGGCCCTATTTGCTGGAAATTTCTAAGAGGGACCAGGCCAAAGGAAAGGCCTTTGAAACTCAGCAGATGCTCCAGTTGCTTTCTGTAGGAGAGCCTTGAATCTCCACTGGGTAGGTATGGGGCTGGTGGAGGGCAGGAAGCACAGCCCCTGAATTTCTTGCAACTCCTTTAGTGCTGAATAATGTGCTAGGCACATGGCGGGTCCTCGATAAATAGTATTTGGAAAGGGCTGAGGGCGTTTTATCCCTAACACCTGCTTTCTATCATCTCTGTTCTTTTCTCTGAGCCAATAACATTTGCCATCAGAATTGGAGAATGGATGGGAGTGGGGACTTGGTGAGAAGGAGGATAAAAGAAGAGAAAATACACGATTGTGTGCTTGAGAATTTCTCTTTTGTAAACTTAATGGAGAGATCTGGACTCTTTTGGGAAAACATTAAAAAAAAATGGGAAAGCACACATATTCCAGTGTTTTATTTACTGTGCTAGGTTCGTACAACAGACAAAACCATCATCGAAAATTCCAGCACCCCCACCTAGTGTCCGGTTTTCAGCCTGTGATTGTGGGAATGGAGTTGACCATATTCAGAGAAGTTCCTGCCTCTCAAATCACCTTGCTGTCATCATTTGAAAGGTGTATCTGCCTCCACAGAGCCCAGACGGCTTTTGCCCCTGCTTGAACAGCACAGAATTTCATTTTGCTCATTTCCTATTATTACACTGGCTTCAGTCGATCACCCTTTATCACAGCCCACTCTTGGCCTGCCCAAAGCATCTGCATAACTCTGTTAAAGGTGAGATGGTTTTCTGATTTTTATCTCTAAATTGTGAAAGGAGAGTTGGCATCAAGGAGCTTTACTCCCTTCCTCTAAATGTGTGTTAAATGCCCAGCAGGGTGAGAAGTGATTTCATCTTATAAATTATGGGGCAATGGACTTCAACAATCAGACTTGTGGGAGAAGGGTGTAAAATGAGCTGCAAGTTAGTTGTTTAGCTAAGAGTCAACTTCTCTCTTATCTCCTCTGTAGCCCGTTTCCTTCCTCCAGACAGGACTCCTGGTGAGCCATCCGTGCTTCTGTCCCCCTGCCTGACCGTGGCTGGGCTGCCTCTGGGGGAACCATGGTAATGGCGCTGGTACCTTGTACAAATCACACAGCAGGCCCAGCACGTCTTGCCCCAGAATGCTCGGCTGCTTGGGGTCCTTAAGGCCCTCTGACTCTCCTGGAAAGGGGCAGCCTTAACTGGAACCCAAATGGAACCCTGTCCCAGGAGAGCTGCCCTGTAACACAATCCAAGTCTTAATCCTGCCCAGGTCAGAGGTTAAGAAAAACTTGGGGGTAATAAAAACATCTCCCAGCCTCCTGCTAATGGCTGTTAATTCTTACCTTCTTTACCTGGGTTGCTACTTGTGAAATCTCTGCAGCTCAGGTCTGCCTGTGTTTTCTTGAAAGCCCTAATAAGTGCCAGACACTAGGCAAAGAGCTAGGGATACCTAGTCTCAGGTTTTCAGGGAAAGAAAGTGGAATGGTATCTAAGAAATCATGACACTATGAATGGATAACCAGTACCATTATATAAGACAGGTAAACAAGAGGGCCCTTTTGGTCTGAGGACCGAGGCTATGAGGACAGAGGGGTGGGGAGCAGCTTAATGTTTCATTTGGAGAAGAAACTCTCTTTGGGTAGAATGCTAAAGGATAAGTAAGACTTCAGACGTCAGAGAAGGGGGAAGGACAACCCCTCTTCCTTCTGTGCTTGCCAGGGACCCTTCAATCCCTTGGAGTCTGCCCCTTTTACTCAAGGGAGCACAGATCTGAACATCCCTTTACCATACATAAGAGGGACCAAAGGAAAGTCACACCAGGAAGTGTGTCCCCTCCCACCACAACAGGTCCCCAACTTTGTGAGGTCTGCCCAGCTCTCCTTCCCACCGGTGCTCCTGCCCACTCACCTTTGCGTGTTGTCTGAGCTGCTCACATTCATTACAAATCTCCTCTGAAATGGCAGGAAGACACAAAACTCCAATCATAAGCAGGGACTCTGGAGTAAAACCGATGAGCAGCACCTTCTAGGTAATACCCACACACCTCCCGAAGAGCAGGACACTTCATTGGAAGCAGAAAGTAACAGTGTAAGGAAATGGACGCAGTCCCTGCAGCTTCTGGTTTGGGATCAGACCAGAGTGGTCAAGCACCAAATGTTTATTGTGTGTCATGGATACACAAAGGACAACTTATCTCCAGGAGCTTATGAGTAGGTTCAAAGTGAAGATGTTAAGTATGTAAAAATGTAAATAGTAAGCTGAGTATAAGAATGTATACTTACAACAAGTAAGTGTAAGCAAGTATAAGCTGAGGCTGTAGGAGAAATGCTTGTATCCCCTTCAAATTCTTACGCTGGAACCCACCCCCCCCCCCAGTGTGATGGTATTTACAGTGGGGGTTTGGGGAGGTGATTAGGCCATGACGGTGGAGTCCTCCAGAATTTGATTAATGTCCTTATCAAAGAGACCCCAGAGAGCTTCCCTGCCTTCTCCACCTGAGGACACATTGAGAAGACAGCCATCTATGCACCAGGAAGCAGGCTTTCAACCAGGCTCCGAATCTCCTGGTTTCTTAATCTTGGGCTTAAACCCCAGTGGTGTGAGAAATAAGTTTCTGTTGTTTATAAGCTACTCAGTCAATGGTATTTTTTTTTTATAGCAGCCTGAAGACGAAGACAACAGATCTCTTACAGGGTGATGTATGATTAAGTGTCGTAGGCGTGAGAGATTCTCCTCTCAAGTGGAAGAAGGAAGATTCTAGATTACATGATTTCCTTAGACCCTGTTTCTAGATCCATCATTGTATGACTCTGACAATAAGTGCTTTCTTCTCCCCCTCTGATTGTATTGACATCAGAAACTAATCCAAAAAAACCACAATAGTTATGTGGAATTAAAGATTAGTTATCTGCAATACTGGCTATGTTATATTATATTTGCATCTTATAATGCAGGACACATGTGGAGGATATTGACAAGTGAATTTATGGAGTATATTAAAACTTCTTTACTTATAAACGGGTTAAGTTCTCAAGGTCATTTTTTTAAAAATCTTATTTTATTATGGGAAGAATGTTTACCAAATTTTTAAAAAATATTTTAATTATTTATTTGACAGACAGAGATCACAAGCAGGCAGAGAGGCAGACAGAGAGAGAGAGGAGGAATTAGGCTCCCCGCTGAGCAGACGGCCCAATGCAGGACTCAATCCCAGGACACTGGGATCATGACCTGAGCCGAAGGCAGAGGCTTTAAGCAGAGGCTTTAACCCACTGAACCACCCAAGTGCCACTGCTTACCAAATTTTTAAGTGTATAATGTTGTACAGCAGAATTCTAGAACTTATTCATCTCCCTCAGCTGAAACTTTGTGCCCCTGATTAGCAAGCCCCATTTCCCCTTCCCCTGCAGTCCCTGAAAACCTCCAGTCAGTTCACTTTAAGGTCAGTCTTAAACCTAGTTGTTTACAAGCTCAGAGTGTCTCCAAACAAGCAACATGGGACATTTTTCTCACCATTCTCAATATTCTTATTTCTATATTTGTTTCAGTGGGGATTCTGTCTTATCTTACTGGGACCTTCAACATAGGTAATATTTCCGGTTATGTCAGATATGATGGGGTTAATACCACTTGCAAAATCCCTAAAAAGCAATCAGCCTTCCAGTCTCCACTCACAGAGGTCAAGTGGAAGCTTGGTCTTGAGCAACACATGGCTTGGTCTTGATCAGAAGCAACACCAGGCTTTCCCAATGTCTGTAACTTTATACATGAGGCTCAAAGGGGAGGCGGGGAGACTCAGCCCTAGGACTCACTTGTAGGTATTAAGAATGCTTTCTGAGCTCTGGAATTAAGATCTTGCCTCCTTAGATGCAGAGAAAGGGGAATGCTCCTACACTGTTGGTTGTTCTTGGTGTAGGCACTCTGGAAAATAGCACGGAGGTTCCTCAAAAAGTTCCCTATGACCCAGCAATGGCACTACTGGGTATTTACCTTAAAGATACAAATGTAGTGATCCAAAGGGGCACGTGCACCCAAATGTTTATAGCAGCAATGTCCAAAATAGCCAAACAATGGAAAGAACCTAGATGTCCATCAACAGATGAATGGATAAAGATGTGGTGTACATGTGTGTATATATATGTACACACACACACACATATATGTACAGTGGAATACTATGCAGCCATCAAAAACGAAATCTTGCCATTTGCAACGATGTGGATGGAACTAGAGGGTATTATGCTGAGCGAAATAAGTCGATCAGAGAAAGAATTATCATATGATCTCTCTGATATGAGGAATTTGAGAGGCAGGGTCGGGGGGGTCCTGGAGAAAAGGGAGGGAAAAAATGAAACAAGATGGGATCAGGAGGGAGACAAACCATAAGTGACTCTTAATCTCAGGACACAAACTGTGGGTTGCTGGGGGGCTGGGAGGGGAGGGATGGGGTGGCTGGGATATGGGCATTGGGGAGGGTATGTGCTATGGTGAGTGCTGTGAAGTGTGTAAGCCTGATGATTCACAGACCCGTACCCCAGAAACAATACACTATGTTAATAATTAAAAAAAAAAACACCTTGCCTCCTTAGGCCTTCAAACCCAGAAATTTCAGGGGCCTTCCTCTCTTTTGATACTTACGGCTTCACCAGTAACACTTATCTGGAGTTCAGTAGGACTAATCTCATTCTGGTCTCTCCTAGTTAATCCTAAGAAGCCCCGACCTCCCAGGTCACCCCCACATCCTCTAATTAGAACCTAATCAGAACCTTGAGTTCTGTATACCTGCTGTTCCATCCCATCACTTTCCCTGTCCTAACTCCTGAACCTTTCCTGTCACGGTTCGGCTGTTTGCTCCATCAGCAAAATCCTGCATATCTTAATTCCTTCTCTTTGCCTGAATCTCCCCTGAAGACAGTGCAGCCCCCCACCCCCGCCAAGGCGTGACGATGATTCTCGAGTAGTCTCTGCACCACTGGGCCTGGAGGAGAGCTGTGTGCTCTCCATGAACCTTATTGCCTCTTAAGGCCCATTCCCCACCCTCCCTCACCCAGACCCGACCAGGGCAGATTCTACCACTCAGTACCACACCCCTTTGCATACCTGCTCTCCACACACCTCACACCTGCTCCTGGCCAAACCAGTATGGCTGCAGAAGGCCTCAGCCCCACTGGCCTCAAGGTGAAGTCCTCGGGGCGGCCCTCCGTGCTGTTGGGGAGATAGACAGCAACACATAGGGATCGGTGCACTCTTCTAGAATCCTAAACAATTAGTTGATGATTTCTCTCTCCTCCTCAGCTGTTCCATCTCCCTCTCAGCTGATGACCTTGCTTCTATTTCCAGAGAAAACGGAAGTAGTCTGAAGAGATGACGGCTGACGCCACCGCCCCATCCAGCTCCTCCCACATCGGCCCCCATGTCCCCTGCGGGTCCACCTGCCACAGATGGGCTCTGTGCTCCCAAGTGAGGACAACCCCTTACCATGTGGACTAGCTCTTATGTTCCCTTGAGGCCTCAAGGTCTTATTCTAGAACATTGCCCCCTCTCATATCACCATTTTTCCCTCATAAAAAACCCAAGTCTTCTTTTAACCACACATCTCTCAGCAGCCATTGCCCCACTTTTTGCCCCACTCTGTAGCAAAATTCCTTGGGAGAAGTGTTTCTACTTCCTGTATCCAATCTTTCCCCACCCCATTCTCTAACTCTAGATGTGCTCACTATTCATCAGAAGGGGCTCTCAGTGAGGCCACATCCCTGAGGCTGATAATGATCAGCACTGCTCCTCACCTCAGTCACTTACCCTCAGCCCATGCCACAGCCGATCAAGCCCTCCTCCAAGGAGCAACCTCCTCATTCAATTTCCAGAACTCACACACTTGCCTGTCTTTGTAAGTCACCAGAAGCGGCTTCTCGCCCCGCTGTCCTTTGCAGGCTCCTCCTTCTCTTCTTGACATTGGCTCACCTCCTGTCCCTCTTTCCTATCCACATTCCCTCACTTGATGATCTTACCAAGAATCAAAGTCTTAAATGCCATCTACATGTCCAAGACTCCCAATTTCATAAATCTATCCCAGACCTTGCTCTGTGACTTCAAACGCCAAAAAACCAACTGGCTTCTTGACACTTCCCCTTGGAACATTGTGGGGCAAGTTCCATATGTGAGCTCTTGATCCTTCTCTCAAGCCAGCTTGGCTCCAGGCTCCCTCATTTCAGTTGGTAGCAACCCAATCTTTCTGCTCACTCAGCCCCCAAAACATCAAGTCTTTACTCAAATTATGCCTTCCCATGCGGCCTACCCTATCAATGCTTTTCAAAATTGTGTGCTATTGTCCCCTTGCTCATCCCACCCTCTTTACCTGCTCTAGTTGATGTCCACAGTCCTCACTCCTTTAACACACTATATAATTTGCTTATCATATCAATTATTTATCACCTGTCATCTTACTCTCACCCCTGCCTAAATGATAACCCCCATGAGGGCAAGGACTTTTTTTCTGGGCTGTTTATTGATGTGTCCTTTGCCTGTCCTGTACTGTGTGCCCAGTGAGTGTTGGTTGAATGAATGAAAATAAGCAAATTAAGCCACAAAGGCCTAAGTTAAAGGCAGAGAATGAAATAACCTTACATGATCTCTGATGTTGTCCGTCTATAGCCCATAGAGCGACATGTTGTTGTCAGGTATGATGACCCTGGGTCCATAAGAGTTTGAATATTGAAGTTTGTAAGTAGGGAAGCTTCTCTGATTCCTTTAGGTGAAGCTGAATTAATTCATCTTCAAATTCAGGGATAAGAGGAGGGCTTAGCTCTCTTCCTTTTTGTCCCTTGAAAATAACACATGATCTGTGTTGTGAGCCTTGGAGACCTCTTAGATGTTCATGAGACTATCACTGTATATGGAGTGGGGTGCTGAGCACCGGGCTATGCGTTCATGGCTCTACCAGTAGCCGAGGGGCAAGTGGTGCCAGTTGTTACCTCCCTCCCTGTCCTCTTCCACGTATAGATGCCCTGGCTGTTATGATCGTCTCTGAGAAGTGGGGAGAGCTCTGCCTCAGCCTCATGGGCTGGGAAGGGAGCAACAAGATGGAGCCTGTTTGCCACCTCCCACACGTGTTGTTTACGGACTGTTCCAGGCTGCAGCTCAGAGCTAGTCACTGAACCCGTTCTGGGGGGTCTGAACGTGTGACCCCCGGAGGACTTCAGATAAATGATTTACCTCTGTCTGTGCCTCTCTCAGCCACTCCTCCACGTCTGGCGGTGGTGACTGATGGACATGATTCACTCAAGTAGGTGCCCTGGTGAGACAAACCCACAGAATTCTTTTTTTTTTTTTAAGATTTTATTTATTTGACAACAGACAGAGATCACAAGTAGGCAGAGAGACAGGCAGAGAGAGAGAGGGGGGAAGCAGACTCCCTGCTGAGCAGAGAGCCCGATGTGGGGCTCAATCCCAGGACCCTAAGATCATGACCTGAGCCGAAGGCAGAGGCTTTAACCCACTGAGCTACCAGGTGCCCCATGAACCCACAGAATTTTTTAGGTTAGATCACAATTACCCTCTTGTTAAAATCCAGAACACATGAAGTCAGGCTTTGGAGGGGCAAGAGAATCAACGGATAAATTACCAGCACTGTGGACAGGAAGTTGGGTGTTGGGCACTCCCAGACCTAAGGGTCCCTGCTTTGCTAGAGAGCCAGATGGCCAGTACTGAGCGGATCGAGCGGCCAAGAGGAGAGGGCATCCGCAGAGGCATATACAATAGGACCAAGCAAAGAAAGTGGGGGAGCTGGGGGGGGTGATGCAGAGAGGGACTACAGACTTGGCATGTTACTGCCTATTCTCTGACCCCAAAGTTTCTCCAATTTTGGACTACCTGAAGAAGTATCACTTGGAGGGTGAGTTAAAGACCTAGATTCTTAAGCCTTCGGTTCTGATTCTGGATGGGATCTGCATTTATGTGGGAAGTTTGAGAACCCTTGTTTGGGCAGTGGTCTCTCTTTCCCGGGCAGGCTGCCGGCGGTGTGCTTTTCACAATGTGGGGCATGGCCGCATTCCAGGGGATGGCTTCTGCCCTTGTCTTGTCCTCGACAGCTCTGACTGTCCCCATGTCCAAACACTCACAGCCCAGCTGGCTAGCCCCAAACCACCGAGACTCAGGGCATCTGAAACAAAATTCCTCGTCTCTTTCTCCTAACCCTGCTTCCCTTCCTGACATGCACATTCCTTTTCCTCTTCAACCTGGCTCGAAAACTCTGCCATACCCGTCCTTCTTGTCCTTTACCCCTCTCCACTTCACCAGTTCCCATGTGCGGTGGATTATTTCCTCACTGTGTCCCTTGCTTTCATGGAATCCCTTCTTCTCCCTTTCTGTTGCCAAGTTTAGGGTCCCCGTCCTGCATGTGGATGGGGTCACCATCCATCCTGACTCGCCCTGGACTGGGGGATGCAGGACCACAGTCGGGAAGGTCCCAGGAATGCTGGGATGTGCTGGTCACCCTGTGTCTGGCCATCGCAGCAAGGATGAGGTTGCTACGCCCCTCCCAAGAGAGTCTCTCCTCTCCACCCATTGCCCCTGTGCACCCCCGAGGATTGAATTTCACCATGTGTAATTGTTCCTGACCCCCAAAATCTTCTACTCTCAAGTATATAGCTTACATCCTAATTTGCTAATTAACTCCTGGGCCATCCAAGGCCCCAGCAATCTGGTCCTACCTGCCTTACTAGTTTTATCATCCCCTTACACATAGTAACCTTTGTCCAACAGAGCCAGCACTTCCCGATCTCATGTCTGGGCCTTTGTTTATGTTGTGTTCTGGCTCCAAAGACTTTTTTGGCCCATTCCCACCCTTTTGAAATCTTACCAATCTTTTAATTCCCAACCCAAATGGCTCCACTTCTGGGATGCCACACATCTGGTCAGCCAGCCAGAAGCAATGTCTTTCAACTCTCATGACTCCCTCATACCACCCCAGTGTCATTTGTCACACACAGGCTTGATATATGCCTACTTGTCCCCTGTCTTTTCCCCCTGCTTGACACTTTGTCTCCCAGAACAGGGACCTGAACTTTCTATAGGGTAGATGATTAGAAAGCATACCTTCAGTCAGGCTGAAGAACACAGAGGTGAACTTTCCCTATACTTCATGAGACAGGAAATATTTGCTCATGATGGGGGAAAGGCATCGGGGTCGCACTTCACTGCGGGGAAG
Source organism: Taxidea taxus jeffersonii (assembly GCA_003697995.1). Classification (NCBI taxonomy): domain Eukaryota; kingdom Metazoa; phylum Chordata; class Mammalia; order Carnivora; family Mustelidae; genus Taxidea; species Taxidea taxus. Next base: position 1,310 of record ML111375.1, on the reverse strand, counting down.
GCCCTGCTCCCAGGAATACATGTCAAGTTCACTGGGACTTACAAGGTACACACATGACATTTACATTTCTCCAAAATTGGGAATAATGGTGGCAACATTTCTTGAGCATGTACTATACTCCAGGGACTGAGTGCTTCATAGACTCATTTAGTCTCAGAGCAACCCCAGGGGGGACCTAGAGTCAGATTTACTGGATCTGAAACTCCGCTCCATTGCTGACAAGGTGGTATCCTTGGGAAAGCTGCTTAACCTGTGTACCGCAGTTTCCTGATTTGTAGAATGGGGGTTAAAATAGTAGCTACTTCAGGGGGGGTGTTGCAAGGATGATTATACCCTCTTGAATCCAAGATGTTGCCCATTGTAAGATGCACCATTACTTTATGTGCCGCTAATAAAAGAAAACCAGCTGCCGATTAAACCCTGAATACCATAGACTGGTAGAAGCAGCCTGTGTTAGATGTTAAAATACTGAAACACATGTGTCTTAAAATCAGTGAAATGTGGCAAATAATTTAAAAGAGTGACGATACTGTTATGGGCTGAATTGTGTCCCACCCCCCACTCCCCAGAATTCATATGTTGGAGTCCTAACCCCTAGTACCTCAAAATCTGACTGTATTTGAGACAAGGTCTTTACAGAGGTGATTGAGTAGAATTATTCCTATAGATGGGCCCAAAGTCAATGTAACTGGTGTCCTTATAAGAAGAGATTAGGAGGGACACCTGGGTGGCTCAGTTGGTTGGGCGGCTGCCTTCGTCTTGGGTCATGATCCCAGTGTCCTGGGATCAAGTCCCGCATCGGGCTCCTTGCTCGGCGGGGAGCCTGCCTCTCCCTCTGTCTCTGCCTGCCACTCTGTCTGCCTGTGCTCCCTCCCTCTCTCTCTGACAAATAAATTAAAAAAAAAAAAAAGAAGAGATTAGGACACATACACATACAGCAGGAAGACCACATGAAAACACACGGAGATGACAGCCATCTGTAGCTAAGGAGAGAGGCCCCCAGAGAAGCCATTGCTGCAGACACCTTGATATTGGACTTTTGAGGCTCCAGAACTGTGAGGAAATGCATTTCTTGGTTAAGCCACCCAGTCTGTGACGCTCTGTTATGGCAGCCTGAGTAAACGAATGCATTCCCCCTACCCAATAAAGCTAAGACCACGGGACAAGGAACTGAGACCTGGGACAGTCCTGTTCTAGCAGGAGACCTGCCGGCCCAACCTCAGCTGGTCCCTCATAGTCAACGAACCTAGTACCCACTTAGACCTTCCCTTCTGCTTCAGTCTCAATTCATTGAGAAGTCAACTGTTCGC
>ML111374.1:60470-96471 GCA_003697995.1 Taxidea taxus jeffersonii | reverse complement strand
CTTCTGCGGGCCGTTGACTGACTGAAGGATCCCCAAGGCACAAACACTGTGCGTGTCAGGAGCCACTAAAATGTTTTTTTCTGTGCATCTACAGAGATAGTCCTTGTAAAGTGCTTTGGAAAATATGATGTGCGGTATACACCTGAATGCTTTTGTTTTGATTAATATTATTGATCCTCATATCTCTTCCGTATTTCCTAATTAATACGAAATTTGAACTATTTGCTTTTTGTTTTATTTTTTAATCTATTTATTTCCAGCACATTTAAAACTGTTTTACTGTTTTATTTTAGTACCTAAAGTTACAGTCTAATGATAACATTGTAAAAATAAAAAGTCAAAATGACACTCATGTTTAGAATCATTCTTTGAGGGTATTGGTACAAACATTGCATCTGTTGTAATTGTCTACGTGTGATTGTACTTTGCTAGTATCTCTACAGAGGGGGTTCTTCTGGAAAAATAGCATTAGGGTATTCATATTTTCTTTTCCAGTATATTCCTATTTTCTTAACTGTTAAAATGTCCGTGCAAACTATATAAAATAGTAATATATAACTAAATATTATCATATAACTAGGTATTGCACAAAGTTTTTATGGTCTCCTATCACAAAAGTTTATCTTTACTGTTAAAGTCCATTGAAAATGTATGACTGCAAGAAACATGGACTTGTGCCCATTTTAACATTGTTGTCGTTTTTAATTTCTTTAAAATAGATGCTGATAATATTATACTTTTTCAATCTATCTTTCCTAGTACACAAACGTGGGTATTTCAAATTTCCATTTTGAGAGCCTGATTCATAATACCCGTTTGATTTTTGCTTCCCACGATGGTTTTTTCATTAAACATTTTATCTATGAATTATCAGACCAAGAGAGGTTAAATGATTTGCCCTACATAGTCCTGATCACTGAGAAGCAGATCCAGATTAAGAACATAAAAGCTTTTCCTATGCACTACTCTTTCTATGTACGCCGACTCTGATGGGCCTACAGTTAATTCTTAGTTACTTGCATTAATGGAAAGTGGTAGAAGGGAAGGTAATTCAAAAGTTAGCTTTAGTTTGTGTATTTTAATCTGTAAATATTTATATGGGCATGTGTTTTGGTTAACAAAATTACTGTCAGGTAAATTTAGACTTCAAAGGTAAATTAACTAAGCAGTTTGAATAATAGCAAATGCTTATATAATACTTTCTAGTATGTGCCAGGTACTGTTCTTAGGCATTTTTTATATAAGCTTAATTAATATCTGTAATAGCTATCTTGATGGTGCTATTATTATTTGCATTTTACAGATAGACACAGAAATGTTAAGTGTTGTGCCCAGGGTCACGTAACTAGTAAGTGGTAGAGCCAGGAACTGCACCAAAGCTGTGTGGGTCCAGCATCCACGCTCTTGACCATTATATGTCCCCTGACTCAAGCAACGAGAGGAAACTGTGATGTCAATAAAGCTGTGATAATAAATTAAAAGTACCTTATTCCTATAAGAACACTTAATATAAATTTTCCTTGATTTTAATTTTTAAATAATTTATAGTTGTGTGTCTTCCCAAAGATATGGTCAATTTCAGTATTCATTTGATATGTATTAATCGGCCTTTTACTGTGCGTTGGGCACATGCTGTTTTTCGTGGATCATCTCATTTGGTTGACAGGCATTCTGAGGGAAGTGTCTAGGATTACTACAGTATAAGCTCCGTTAGTGCAGGAGTCTTACCTACCTCGTCAGCTGCTGTGCTTCCACTTCCTAGAACAATGCTAAGATATTGGAGGCTCCCAGTAAATATTTTTGAACAAGTGAATTTTCCTTAACAGAGTTCACAACCAAGACTTAGAGATGTCTTAGTACTTGTGCATGGTTGTACGTGAAGTTTTAGTACTCGTGCATAGTCGTACTTGTAGAAAGTGGCAGGGTCAGGATATAGGCTTGGATATCCCTTGTCAAAGTCCATGCTCTAGTGTGGCCTTGCCTCTCATGCAGGTGAATTTGGACTTAGTCCTGTAAGCACTGGAAGTTTTGGAAAGGGATTGGTGTGATACAAGCAGTTTTAGGGGGCGCCTGGGTGGCTCAGTGGATTAAAGCCTCTGCCTTCAGCTCAGGTCATGATCCCAGGGTCCTGGGATCAAGCCCCGAATCGGGCTCTCTGCTCATCGGGGAGCCTGCTTCCTCCTCTCTCTCTGCCTGCTTCTGCCTACTTGTGACCTCTGTCTGACTTGTGATCTCTGTCTGTGAAATAAATAAATAAAATCTTTAAAAAAGCAGTTTTAGGAATACAATCCTGTCAGAGATGTGTGGTTTAAATTAAAGAGTGGAGGGGCGCCTGGTTGGTGCAGTCAGGCATCCGACTCTTGATTTCGGCTGTGGTCATGATCTCAGGGTCTTGAGATCAAGCCCTGCTGGGGGCTCCAAGTTCAGTGAGGAGTCTGCTTGGGACCCTTTTTTCCTTCTCTCTCTGCCCCTCTTCCCCATGAGTGTGTGCCCTCCCTCTTTTCCTCTCTCAAATCTTTAAAAAAAAAAAATTAAGGGGCGCCTGGGTGGCTCAGTGGGTTAAGCCTCTGCCTTCGGCTCAGGTCATGATCATGGGGTCCTGGGATGGAGCCCCACATCTGGCTCTCTGCTCAGCAGGGAGCCTGCTTCCTCCTCTCTCTCTACCTGCCTCTGCCTACTTGTGATCCCTCTCCGTGTGTCAAATAAATAAAATCTTAAAAAAAAAATTAAAAAGATGAGAATAGAGGAAAAGTGAGACCACGGCATCAATCTAGTATTGAGACAATGAGGTTTGACTAATAGTGTATCAGAACAGAACAAAGAACACATTTGAGTAATATTTCAAAGGTAGAATTGACAGATGTGGGTCTTCATTTGAGTGGACACCAGAGGGAGGGGGAAGACAAGTAGGAGGTTTTGAATATACATCCCTGGTTAGAAAATAGATTGATAGAAATAGGGAAATCAGTAACTAAAACAGGGATATCAGAAGAAGTCTTTTTTATTTTAAAGGGTACATGTGATCAGTTTGATTTTATTTATATTGAATTTAAGATGATAGCCGTAGCCAAGTAAACAAGTAATTGAAGATAATACCACTAAAGTCTGGACGAAAAGATAGGAAAAAATATTCTGCTGATACGGGAAAATAACTGTTCTCTTTCTTTTTTTATTTTAGCAGTTTCTTTTTTTTTTCTTAAAGATTTTATTTATTTATTTAACACAGAGATAGAGATCACAAGTAGGCAGAGAGGCAGGCAGAGAGAGGGGGAAGCAGGCTCCCTGCTGAGCAGAGAGGCCTGATGCGGGGCTTGGTCCCAGGACCCTGAGACCAGGACCCTGAGACCACGACCCAAGTCAAAGGCAGAGGCCCGGGACACCTGGGTGGCTCAGTTGGGTAAGCGGCTGCCTTCGGCTCAGGTCATGATCCCAGCATCCTGGAATCGAGTCCCACATCGGGCTCCTTGCTCGGCGGGGAGCCTGCCTCTCCCTCTGCCTCTGCCTGCCTCTCTGTCTGCCTGTGCTCGATCTCTCTCTCTAACAAATAAATAAATAAAATCTTTAAAAAAAAAAAAAAAGTTTAACAAAGGCAGAGGCCCAACCCACTGAGCCACCCAGGCGCCCTATTTTAGCAGTCTCTTAATTTTAAATGTTCGGTATTAATCACTGTAGTTCATTGAGCAATTCTGCCTTTTCCCTCCTAAAATAGCCAGACCACTGAGCATATTATTAAACTAGTGGAAGAACATGGCAGCGATGTCTGGTGGACTCTTCCCCCTGAGCAACTTCTTCCTGAAGAAGTCTTATCTCAGGTAAATTTCCGTGTGTATTTAACAGCCTCTGTGTGCACTACGTGACTTAATGACAACATGAGGGATTCCTGGGACTTAAAAAGTTGTTCTGTCGTTGTGTGAAGTTAATTAATCCATTCCCAATGAATTAGTAGCCAGTGCCGTTTGAGAGTAGGTGTTTCTGTTTAACCGTAGAAGCTTGGTATTTAATGTGGCAGTAAAGTGCGAGCGTTGTTTGTTCTCTTGTTGAGGGCCCAGATTGATTTTAACTGATTTAGTAGACTAAGCAGGTACAGTTGTTAGTCTGAGAGTAGTTCCTAATGTTGGTGTGTCAGGATTTTGTAGGATCTGAATTTGAGGTAACTGATCGCTTCACACGTGAAAAAATCCAAATTAGAAGCTATTTCAAGAAACGAAGACAACCTGTATCTGTGTTGGTAAATACGTCATTAAGTGGCCACAGTCATATTTATATGCAGATGAGGTGGTCATCTGTATGTATGCAAAGGTATGCAAATGCAAATATGTATGTATGTATTGCAAAATACATAGAAATGTTTTAAGTTTCACTTTAAAATGTGAGTTTAATACTCGTAAGCATTTGATTTTTTTAAGACTTTTTTTGGTCCTTATGGTGTATATTGTGATCTTCGCACAGTTAAAATGTTTTCACATTATCTTACTAGGTTGGTGGTCCTGATGCTTTGGAATATGCGCCTGGTCAGGATATTTTGGACATCTGGTTTGATAGTGGAACTTCATGGTCTTATGTTCTTCCAGGTAATTTTAAATAATAGATTATAAACCAATCAAGTGGTTTTGAAAATACATAAAAGTTATTCAGAGGCAATCTGTAATCTAGGGATTTTTTTTTCCGGTGTTTGGAAGAAAACCTTTTTTGGTGGGGGCAGCAGGGAAGAAGATCAAAACTCTTCTGCTATTAATTTTAGTAATTTCTGGTATTAATTTTAGATCTGGAAGGGCTCTTGGAGATCATTTAATCCAATGATTTCTAAACTTTTTCTGTTTTTCCAAAGGAAATTTCACATAGAACCACAATATACAAGATAGATTAAAAACGGGAATTTTCTTCCTCCCCTCAACCAGCTCATTCTCCTTGACTCAGTTGGCATTCCCAAGGCACTAGTTCTGTAAGGTTTAGAAATCACTGAAGCAGTCTGACCCCCATCATTTTTCAGAACAGGGAATGAAATTAAATTAGAGCCAAATTAGGTTTAGGTGATGGTCACATAGTTTAGTAGAATCAGACTAGAACTCCCATACCCTGATTTTTGGTTCTTGTTTTTCTTACACAGCCTTGCCTTTCACAACTCTTCCCCCTTCTGTACAGACGGCTGACCGACTTTATACTTACTCATGGTTGGGGCACACTCTTGACTCACTGCATAAAGAGAAGGGAGAGACTGGGCAGGAGTTAGAAGGGAGAAGTAGGGGCAGGTACACATTCAAGGTAGTGTTTAGAATCTAGCGTAAGAAGATATCCTTAAGGATGCCAAGTGAACACCAGAGGTAAAACGAAGACTAAAGCTCGAAGTCACTATGAGGTTAAAGACAGGAGTGAGGCAGGTGGCAGGAAAGGGGGAGTGGATCAGACACTTCCTCACACTGCCACGAAGGAACAACTTCAGCCCAAAAGATCTTGCTTGCTTTCTGGAGCAAGAGAATGTAGGGAAGTAGCTTGTCTGTGTAGCTGGCCATTATTAAGGGATTGAGAGGGATTGTCCCAAGTTTTACCTGAGGTATACTTCTGGTACTGTGCCTCCCTACTGAGGGGACATATATATGACTCCCAGTAGGTAAATAAGTTCATTTGGGCCTTTCTAACAGCTGAGGAAATTTGAGAAGCAAAATCCACATAAATTCACGTTTCCTCTGTATTATAGCTAAAATATCTGTGGTAACTCACCATAGCCACATATAAATCACATATTAGTAAATCTTTTACAATTTTTATTTAATGATTTTCAGAATTATTATTTTGTAAGTCTTCCCCACCCTAAGAGAAAAAAACTGCAAGCTTAAGTACTTTGTTTTCCTAAATTATATTGAAAATGGGGGCAAATAACACTACATAAGGTAGGTAGATGAAGCAGTGCTGTAAATTGGAGGAAGAGCTATTTGTCTGTCGTCCTGAATTTCAAGAAGAGTACGCCATTTGCAGAACACTGATTTTGACATTCCAGAGCGCATTCACTTCTGTGGCCTTGGTGAGAGTTGCCGCTACCAGTACCGTTGCGCTGTAATTTCTGGGCCGGTTTCCCGTTACTCCGCGCAACAAGCACGCTTTATCCTTAGGGCCGTTGGCGGGGGGATCTCCGGGGAGACGCGTGAAAACCCATCTGTGCGGCTGTGAGTGGTACCGATGAGGCGTGGTCGTACTCCTTCCAGTTTGTGATGTTCTTAGCCCAAATATTTGACTGCGACAGAAATACTTCATTGAACGAAACGAATGGTAAAAATGCACCGAAGCAGTAGACCATTATTTTCTGTCATATTTAGAGAATGGATTCAAAGAAAGAAAACTGATTTGTCATTCAAACAGGTATTGCGTTACCTGCATGGAAGCCTTCCAGAACATAAACTACCTTTAAAGATAATACACAAGTCCAATTTTAAAGTGTAGTTTCTTCTTTTTCCCTGAGATGCCCTATTCTTCCTCTTTTTCCCCTCAGTCAGTCAAAAATCTTATGAGGTCAGTTAATAAGAGTTAGATTAATTAGCTTTTATCCCGTTTTGTTCTGAGCTTTTTTTGTTCTTTTGCAATAAAAAATTGCCAAAAATAGGGAGAAAGAATGAAATGGGAAAGAACGCAGATACTAAGTAAATTCATAGTTTGAAAAGCCATTAAAGAAAGGTGATTTTCCTTAAAAGGAAGAGAGAGAAGGAGAGGGAGAGAGAAAGGGTTTGCTGAGAAGGGTTATTGTACTTTCATTCTCAAATGCTTATATTAATTCTAATAAATGATCCAATGTCTGCATATTTCCCAAAGATTTATATTGTTGCAAAATAAAATCAGCTTGACTTTGAGCTTAATTTAGCCTACCAGTCTTCATCAGTACCTATTGATGTTTAACAAGACGAATTTGGTGATTATAGCACACATAACTGGTTTTACTTTTCGCTGACAGGTTTTATAGCAGTGAAAGAGATATGAATGTTAACACCAGGTCAAGTGCCTGTTTCATCGTGAGTTCAAGGTCAATAGTACTTAAACTGAAACTGGAACTTCCTGAAAGGGAATGGCATTTTTAAATGAATCATTTCTAAAAACATGCTTTAAACATTTACCGAAGGCATTCATTATTGCGGTGATTTAAAAATAATTAGTTTTTCAAAAATTTTAAGCAGATTTTATTTTTTAGAACATTTTCAGGGGAAAGTACAGAAATCCCATACACTCTGCCTCCCCCACTGTCAGCCCACACTGCAGAGGTACATCTGTTACCGTTGAGGGACCTCACTGACACGTCAGTGTCGCCCAGAGTCCACCGTTTACATTAAGAGTTCACTGCTGGGGTTGTGTGTTCCGTGGGTTTTGACAAATGCATAATGACGTGCATCTACCATTCTAGTATCACACGGAACAGTTTCACTGCACTGAAAATTTGCTCCACCGGTTCATCCCTTCTTCTCTGCCAGCCCCTGGCACCCATGCTCTTTTCACGCTCAGTAGCTGTGCCTCTTTCGGAATGTTACATAGTTGAAGTCCTATAGTGTGTTGCTTTTCAGATTGGCTTCTTTTACTTGACAAGCATTGATGGTCCCTTCATGTCTGTTCCTGGTTTGACAGGTCATTTCTTTGGAGTGCTGAGTAATATTTCATTGTTTGGATAAACCATAACTTACCCATTCACCTAGTGAAGTAATTGGTGTTTTAAAATACTTACTCTACTTTATTTATGGTTTTTTCCATAAGGTTTTATTTATGTATTTCTTTGACAGAGAACATTCTGGGGCTCGGGGGAACAGAAGGGGAGTGGAAGGAAGAGGGCAGAATCCCAAGTGGACTCCCCACGGAGCACGGAGCCGGGCCTGGGGGCTCTTCTAGCCTGTGAGCCCTGAGATCAAGACTTGAACCAAACCAAGAGTTGGCTGCTCACTTGACTGAGCCACACGGGGGCCCCTCTGTTTTGTTTTGCTTTCTTAAATAGAGAGCAATAACTTGAAGCAAATAGAAAGAAGATCATTTTTTACAAGAGAAAAACTAAGATTTACAACTTAGATTTACAAATGACTCTTTTTAAAAGATCACCCTTTTAAAAAACAGCCAAAATACTTTTTAAAAGCCTAATTTTAAAAATGAATAATTATATTTTAACATTTTTACAAATTATTTTTGGTTTAAATTATTTTCAAATGTTACATTGGTTAAGCAGCAGTTTTGACAAATATGGTTTTGTGCTGGTTCTAAAACCTGCCTTCTTAAATGCAATAATCTTGCTCAAAATTTATCAATTAAGCTAAGTTAAACAAATCTACAATTACAGATTACTCAAGTTTTTTTGCTGATTTGCTTTAATAGTTTTTTTAAATAATTGGCTTATTCTTTATATACGGCCATGCCTAAATCATAATCTTAGAGGTTTATTGTTCTGAACACTTTATTATTCCCTCTAAATACGAATTTTTATCATTTTCTTAAGAGAAAAAGTTACTGTAATAGAAATACTAACTTTTTGCCACATGGTTAATTGCTACTCTTCCTGGAATTTTACAACTCCCAAGTTTATTTCTACCTCCATAAGAAAGGTCTGATTTTTCTTTTATTAAAAGGTCGGGGGGGCGTGGCTGGCTTAGTCTTTGGAGGAGCATGCGACTCTTGATCTTGGAGTCATAAGTTCAAGCCCCATGTTGGCGGGGTAGAGATTATTTAAATAAATAAAACTTAAAAAAAAAGATCTATTCAGGGAAAAAATGATAAAAGATTAAAAATAGAGAAATAATTAGCACCATTCCTCCCTCTTGTACTTTGCTGTTGGGATGTAATGTGGTGCAAACTTACTGGAAACGATTTTTGCATTAGGTCTTAAGAGCTCTGGAGTAGTTTTCAGTTTTTTTTTTATTTATTTATTGACAGAGAGATCACACAAATAGGCAGAGAGGCAGGCAGAGTGGGGAGGGGAGAAGCAGGCTCCCTGCCAAGCGGAGAGCCCGATGTGGGACTCGATCCCAGGACCCTGGGATCATGACCTCAGCCCAAGGCAGCGGCTTAACCCACTGAGCCACCCAGGCGTCCCTAGTTTTCAGTTCTTTAACCAAAAAAATTCTACTTGAAGACATCTCTCCTATAGAGATAGTCAGATCTGGATGAAGAATATCATAGGATATTTAATACAGTGGGTTTTTTTTTTTTTTTACAGTGTTATTTCGAACAGTGCATGATTTGACACAGTAACTCATTGTCCTTGTGTGGATAAATGACTAAAGCCATGTGATACCCGGACAAATGACAGAATGATATGTAGCCATTCAGTCATGTGTTTGAAAAATAATTGTGGGTATGGTTTTATCTGAGGTCATGTTACATTTTAAAAGTGCAGAATACCAAAAGAAAAGTGGGATGCAGGCAAATTATCTTGATAGGCTTACAAACCCATGGACATGTTGCAGAGCACAGACAAAATACTTGAAGGAAATATGCTGAAATAAAGTGACTCTAGGTAGTGGGATGCGTGTGATTTTATTTTTTTGAACTTCTCAATGTTTTATAAATTTCCTGAAGTGAGAATATACATTTTTGTTAGAAAAAAAGCATTACTAAATATAAACTTGCTAAAATAGGAAATAGTCCCAATAATTCATTATATGAGGTTGTACAGTAATTCCAGCATTGGAGTGTACAATATTCCAGCACGTGAGTTTGACTTTTCTTGCTATTTCTTACCGTCAAAGAAATAGACTTATCTTCGTTTTGAAAGTTCCCACACACTTTAATTTTTTCATTTGTTGTCAAGAGCTTTGCTACACCCGAACTCCCCCACTCCCCAATCCTCGCCCCAACCCACTCCATCTTTTTCCTTGGCTTCGCACACCACCTTGAAAGGCTCTGGCTTGCAGAAATTTTCTGGGACTACACCTCTTTTTCTAGGATGGTATTTTGCTTCTTATCCCAGTTCCAGCAATTCAGTATGTGTATGAGAATGAAAAGACATCGTGACTTTACCCTTGATATGTATTAGCTGTTTTGTTGTGCTCTTATTAATTGGCTGATATCCTCTTGTTCTATTAGAATGTTACAACCTGTATTTCTAGGACAGGATCAGCGACTATATATTTTTAAAACAGTTTAGGATAACTAATCACATTTTCACAAGTATTGTTTCATATAAGAAAGGTTTGAAAAAATTACTCCTTTTATAATTTGCCAGCAGGAAACACCAGTGCTCTTTACGATCTCTGTAATAATTAACATTTGCTGATTGTTTACTGTGTCCAGAGCACATCCTCTTGCGTCTTTAATCTCCGTAACAACTCATAAGGTAAACAGATTTTGGTTTTGTCCTCATTTTAGTGAAGAAGAAGTGGGAACGATGGAAGGTCCAGCTGAGCCCCCACAGCTGGTCCGCGCCGCGGCTGGGACTCGGACCTGGGAGGCTGAGTACAGCGCCTGCGCCGTCCTGAGATTGCTTTTGTCCTGACTCCCGTAAAGCCTCGGGCAACAACCAGCTTTTTAGACATTTTAGGGCTGACAGAGGTTTTAGAGATGAAAGCCCTTGTGTTTTAGGTGTGTTAATCAAGGCGTAGGTGCAGCAGGTGACGCCAAGCCGGGGGCTGTGAGTGATCATTTCCCAAGCCCGCAAGCAGGCATCTTTCAGAGATGAAGAGGGTTTGCTGATATTTTCCTGCTCTTTCATTATCTACTTATTTCCGGAGATGTCCACGAGCATTCTGTTATTGACCATCTCGTTGATGGTTGCCAAAACCAAAATGTGGTCACCAGGAGGAAGTGAGCATTCTGGGTGGGAGGGGGTTTGAGATCTGGCATCATAAGAGTTTAGGGTCACAAATGGTTCCAGATCAGGAGGAGAAGAACAGGGAATAGATGTAGTGCTCTAGACGTTGAGGCCAAGACATTGTGTTCTTATTGCCTGTATGCGTTTGTCTGGTTATGCGCTTAGACTTCCCTAGCTGCACAGACTGGCTTAGCTGGAGTTTCGCCTTGATGACGCCCAAAACAGTTATTTCTTATTTAACATAAAATCCATCCCACTGGGAATCAGCTCCAAGAAGGCACTACCAGATTTCTTTACATTTCCCCCTTGCCAGCGTCTAGTACGGTGCCTGTCAGGTAATAAGTGCTCAGAAACGTTGAATGCATTGAACCAGCATGACTTACTTATTTTGATTTTGTCTCCTGCTTCCACGCACATGCCCATTTTCACTGAATCCTTGATATTAGGACCTAAGGACAAATCTTTATTTCACAACTCAAAGGGATTATGGGGGCTTCTTAGAGTTGTGAATTTAGATTTAAAATATGGAAATCATCTTTCCCAAAGACCTCATGTTCTTTTAAAAAAAAGAAAAATTGGGGCACCTGGGTGGCTCTGTAGGTTAAGTGTCTGACTCTTGGTTTCAGCTCCGGTCACCATCTCAGGGTTGTGAGATCGAGCCCTGCTTTGGGCTCTGTGCCCAGCAGGGAGTCTGCTTGACGTTCTCTCTCCTTCTCTGCCCCCCCCCACTCATACACACTCTCTCTTTCTCTGAATAAATAAATAAAATCTTAAAAAACAAATAAACATTTTACTCTGAAAAGTCACAGAGTAAAGAAGTAGCACACACCCTTCATCTAGATTTTCCAAAGTTAGCATTTTACTACGTTTACTTTATATATTTTTCCCCTGTGTGTGTGTATAAACACCCTTCTGTACCATTTAAAGGTAAGTTGCAGGGGTGTCTAGGTGGCTCAGTGGGTTAAGCCTCTGGCGTTGGCTCAGGTCATGATCTCAGGGTCCTGGGGTCAAGCCCCGCATTGGGCTCTCTGCTCAGCAGGGAGCCTGCTTCCCCCTCTCTCTGTGTCTGCCTCTCTGCCTACTTGTGATCTTTCTCTCTCTGTCAAATAGATAAAAAAAATATTTAAAAAAATACAGGTAAATTGCAGACTTGATGCTCTTTTATCCCTAAGTATTTTCGTGTATATTTCCTAAAACTCAACAGCCTCTTGTATAACCAATATGAAAATCAGAATCAGGAAATTAACCCTGATTCCATCCTGTTCCCTCCAGATCTGATTCAGCTTTCACCCAGTAATGTCCTTTACAGGAGAAGAGAAAAAAATTAAAAGGGTCCTTGAGCCAGCCTAGGGTCATTGGTGGCATTTAGTTGTCCTCTCCCTTTAGTCCCATTTTGTTCTTGTCCTTCATGTCCTTGACATTCATGAATGTACAGGCCATTTTGTAGATGGTTCCTCACTTTGCGTTTATCCCTCATGATGAGATTTAGACTATGCATTTTGGGCAGGAATATCACAGAAGTGATACTGTGTCCTTTTCAGCCCGCCCTAACAGAAGTCATATGACGACTTACTGGTGATGTTGAACTTGGATCCCTTAGAGGTGGTGTCAGCCTGTTTTCTCTCTTTCTCTCTTGTGGTTACTTCTCACCCCAACTCCCTATAGAAATTGTTGTGTTAGAAAGTATCTTGCAGGGAGATACTTAGAGCAGTTTGAGATTTATTGCAACATTAAGAGGAAGGTGTAGAGATTTTCCACATTCCTCTTGACTCCAGAGACAGTCAGCCTCTCTCATTGTCCACACCCTCCAGCAGAGTGGCACGTTTGTTACAAGACATGAACCTACAGACACACATCATAACCCCCCAAAGTCCACAGTTTATATTATGGTTTACTGTTGCTGTTGTACACGTTATGGGTTTGGACAAACGGATAAAGGACTTGTGTCCGTCATTATAGTATCGCCTAGAGTATTTTCACTTATGAAATTATTAAATGCCCATTTTCATTTAGAAGATTTAACTGGAAATGTTGATACTGGTAATTATTATTAATCAGTCCCTGATTTAGGTAGTGTTTTAGTTGCCTGTGGTTAGGTCATACTCCAGCATTTACTGTCTTCATCTTAGTAAACGGGCAGTGAGGATAAGAGCTCAAGTGAATGTAGTCTACTCTCAGGTAGAGCAGGACACGAGAAGTCACGTGATTACTTTTATTTTAATGCATCGATACATATTTATTTTCATTTTCCAGTTTTAGTTGCCTTTAACTTCTGTGTTTTTTAATATTTATTTTTGAGGTACTGACCAGAGAGCAGATCTGTACTTGGAAGGAAAAGACCAGCTCGGCGGTTGGTTTCAGTCGTCTTTATTAACAAGTGTGGCAACGAGGAAAAAGGCACCTTTCAAGTAAGTGTGAAACCTGAGCTGAACAGGTCCCCACACCTTGAGCACTTCTGCCGGCTGCTCGCTTGATGGTGCTTCGCAGATCCTGCATTTTTCTTACAAACTGAAGGCTCAGCACTTCCGTGGAGGAAGCGCCTGCAGACGCGGCGGGAAGAGCGAGAGAGCCAGAACCCGAGTGGAGCCTGTGGCTGGGACGGACTGCACCGTGGTCTGACTTTCACGGTTGAGGGGTCACGTCCCGTGCATGAACAGAGAAAGAGGTTTCTTGAAATGGAATCCGCTCCCAGGGAAGAGGCTGGGAAGACTGTTGAAACGGCGACAGAGGATTTAGAATATTACGTTAACTTAGCCTGTGAAGCAGCAGCAGGCTTTGAGAGGGTTGGCTCCAGGTTCGGAAGTAGTTCTGTTCTGGGTGGAGTGCTGGCCCGTTCCACGTGGTGCAGGCAGATTGTTCTCGAAAGGCTGAGTCCGTCACCGTGGCAAACGTCGCCGTTGTCTTATCTGAAGAAATTGCCACGGGGCGCCTGGGGGGCTCAGTGGGTGAAGCATCTGCCTTTGGCTCAGGTCCTGATCCCAGTGTTCTGGGATCAAGCCCTGCGTGGGCTCCCTGTTCAGCAAGGAGCCTGCTGCTCCCACTTCCTCTGCCCCTTCCCTTGCATGTGCTCTCTCTCGTGCTGCCACAGTCACCCCCACCGGCAGCACCCTCTGCCCTGATACGGTCAGCAGCCATCAGCCTTCCCCAGCAGAAAGGTGACAATTTGCTGAAAGCTCAGGTGATAGTTAGCATTCCGTAGCAATAAAGTATTTCTAAATTAAGGTAGGTAGATTCTTTGTTTAGACCTAAAGCTATTACACTCAGTAGACTGCAGTATAGTGTAGACAGAACTTCTGTGTGCACTGGAAGCCAAAAAATTCGTTTGAGTTGCTTTGTTGCAGTGGTCTGGAGCCAAAGGTGCCATATCTCCAAGGTATGCCTGGATAGAAAACAGCTCTTGTATTAGCTCAGTCTTTTGTTTCATGAGATAGTAAGAGTTTGAAGTAAAAGAGAGAGAGAGAGACAAAGGAGACAACAATACAGAGCAGTCTTGTCACCGATATACCCTGTCATTCCCACAAGAGGTAAAATCAGCATTTACTGGAACAGTGGGGACTTCTATGAAGAGCTCGATCTTAAAATATGGGAAGACTTGACCCAGAGCAATATAGAGAAGGGTACTCTATGTTGATTGAAGATAGTCTGAGGTCAAATATCCTTATATTTGTAATATCCACAAGTGGCTAATGGACTGAAGCATCCCATTAGTGAATTTTATTAGATTTATTAGATATATTTATTACATTGGGTATTCCTCTTAAGGTATGTATCATTGATTTCAGAACAGTTCTTAAATAGCTTAAGATTATTGCTGGTTCAGGATGAAAACTCATCCCAGAAAAATCTCCATGCTTGTTTCTTGTAGAACATGCTCTTTCACGCCAGTAGAACAACAGCTATATTTGTCTCAGATTGTCTTTTTGAAAATAATTTTGAGATGATAATCTGCTCTTTTTAAGACATACTTTTTCTTGGTTAGTTTTAGTGATCAAAATCAATACCTAATAGATGCGCAGGAAATAATTTGTTTAGTGAAGGTAAACATGAAAATTTTTCTTTAAGAGCTTACTGTCTACCAATCATGATAAATAAGCACCTGAGAATTAGACTTTCAAGAAAAGCGTTCATAATCTGTCAGAAAAACCCTGTTTGTTTTTTTATTCAAGATGAGATACTCTTTATAAGCTATAAGTGATCTTCGAAGAGATCATGATAGCTGTGTTTATTATCGTAATGGCTGATTTGTCTTCTTAGGACAGTGGTGGTTCATGGATTTACCCTTGGAGAAAAGGGAGAAAAGATGTCCAAGTCTCTTGGGAATGTCATTGATCCTGATGTGGTCATCAACGGAGGACAAGTAAGTAGGTGGTTCTTTAAAACTTTTTTTGTTTTGGGGCACCTGGGTGGCTCAGTTGGTTAAGCGTCTGCCTTCGGCTCAAGTCATCATCCTGGGGTTCTGGGATCAAGCCCCATTATCAGGCTCCCTGCTCGGTGGGGAGTCTGCTTCTCCTTCTGCCGCTCTTGTGTTCTCTCTCACTCTCTTTCTGTCTCAAATAAATAAATAAAGTCTTAAAAAATAAAAACAGCTTTTTTGTTTTAACACTTTTAAATTGGCAACCAAAACCTTGATGTAGTTATTTCAGTGTAAAACACCAGCAACAAAAATATCTGCAACAGCGTCAACAGCAACATCAGCAACTCTCTTTTATGCTAATAGTGGGTGCCTTACCATGTTTTAAACCTTTTTTTCTCCCAAGTTTTTATTTAAATTCTAGTTAGTTAACATGTAGTGTAATATTAGTTTCGGGAGTAGAATTTAGTAGAAATCTAGACTCTTAATGATTTTAATGAAAAAGGGAATGACTGGGATTGTGGCCCTATTGGCTTGTTTCAGGTCTGAATCTCTAATTAGGTTATGAACCATGCTATCCACCACCCCCCCTTTTTTAAGATGTATTTATTTTAGAAAGAGAGAGAGCATGTGTGCAAGCAGGAAGGGCAGAGGGAGGGAGAGAGAGAGAGACTCCCCACTGAACATGGAGCCCAGCGCAGGGCTCGATCTCATGACTCTGAGATCATGACCTGCCAAAATCAAAGAGTTGGATGCTTAACTAACTGAGCCACCCCGGGCGCCCCATCCCTTCTTTTAATCAAACTTCAAGAATTAGTAAACATTTATTTAAAAAAACAAAAATTTACAGTTACATGGAAATGGTGTAAGAAACAAATGAGATTGCAACTTCTTGTTTCATTATTCTCGGAAATTATACACTTTAAAGCAAGTCATTAATGGACAGCAGATCTGGGGTTGCTAATAATCTGGTTTATTTTGGAGTTGCTTCCAGAAATCACTTGTCTGTTATTTTACTCCTTTGGCTTTTTGCTGCCCTCCAAATGTCCAGTAATCATGGCTCTGTGTATGGAGTTACCGGGGAGCAGTGCCGGAAGGGAAGAGCAGGACCTCCTCTGCCCCCTCCGCCGTCCTACAGGCATGGGGCCCGCTGCAGCCCCCAGCTGTAGTAGAGGGAGGGGTGCGGACACACGCCCACGTCTGCGCTCGCAGCGGGACTGCAGAGCGCAGTTTCCCAGTGTCGTTCACACGCAGCTGACCCCGAGATTGTTGGCCCTCATCTCATTACAGTGCAGGTATCCCCGCGCTGTCCCACGTTGTACTCACATATTTCTGAGGAGGAATACCTAAAGCATCTGTTCACCTAATTAGAGTGGAAAGGCATTTATATGTCAATGCGTCTTTTTCCTCCACTGAAAGGATCCAAACAAGGAGCCTCCGTATGGTGCTGACGTCCTTCGCTGGTGGGTAGCCGAGTCCAATGTCTTCACCGAAGTGACCATTAGTCCGTCTGTACTTAACGCTGCCAGAGATGATATTAGCAAGGTCAGAGTCGTTCTTCCTATTTCTGAATAAAAGGTTGGCTAAATTACATTTTTTTAAAATGAAGGACATCTTGTTTGCCATCGCAAAACAGCAAAAATGAGTTTTTACATGTGAGCACTTAAAAATACCCTGTGTTTATTTGTTTAAAAATATTAATAGTGTGATACTAAAATTTTTATAGACTGCCTTTTATATTTTATAAAATATAGGGTAATACAAAATTACACTATTTTATATACTTTTCATGTGCTCAGTGACCTTCCACGTTTATTCCATTTATCTTTATTTTTGCCTGGGAAGCAGGTAAAAATAACATTCTTACCTTACAGGTGAACAAACCAGGCCACTGAAAGATGATTTGCTTTTATAAGGTTATAAAGAAATAAAATGAGAAATCAGTCTTCATGTGTAAAGTCCAGGGGTTCCTTCTGTAATTCTGCTGTTGAAATGAGAGTCTCTTTTTTTTGCATTTGTAGTCTCCTTTAGGAGAGTTATTTTTTTTTAAGAAGTATCCCATTGAGAAAGTAATATGAGTTGTATGAAAATTATAGAAAAATAAAACAACTTTTCAGTAAGAATTGAAGGCCGCATGTATTTTTTGACTGTGTTTTTTTCCTCAACATCAATAGCTCAGGAATACACTCCGCTTTCTTCTGGGAAACGTCGCTGGCTTCAACCCAGAAACGGATTCCGTTCCCGTTAACGACATGTACGTCATAGACCAGTACATGCTACACTTACTGCAGGATTTAGCAAACAAGGTAAGCGTGAATTGATAAGCTCCTGGAAAACAGAAATATCAGTGCTGCTGAGTGTTGAAACTGGAGCTGCGTGCAGGCGTATGGACCTTACTAGAAATAGTAACCATAGCACTGAGAAGAGTTATACTTGATAAATTCCACACATTCTGAGGTTGACTGTAGGTCTGAAGTTGTAGGATTTCTTTCCTGGTTTTTCAAAAGACTAGCGGTACCTGGTGGAAACGTAGGCCCAGCCTTTCCCCAAGACCACATTTTCTTCTCAAGATCAGCTTTACATGGTTCTCTAGCAGGAGGGAGTAAAGTAGGCCTGTATCTGATCTACAGATGTACCCCTCAAAGTATAGAAATAACTAAAACGACTATTCCTGAGTGTTTTGTAAGATATTTTTTCATTTACATATAAAACATTTAATGTGTCTTTGCTCAAAAATTGGAAATGTAGTTGCTTCCATGTACCATTAAGTCAGAGACATACCTGCAGATTTTTGCCCGATTTTACTTCGCAGGCATAAGTGAGGGAACATTGGTAACTTGTACTCTTTGCTCTTTTAAAGTGGTGTGGTTTATGACTCTAAACCTGATCCCTTCCTTTGATGAGCGTTCTTTTCTATTCCAGAGTAAAATACTCAGTTTTTTCTGACTACAGTTGAATTTGATAACCCAGAAATGTTTGAAAGATCCTGTCACTCTTGCATATCTCCTGTTTCGTATCTGTCTGCCTTTGAAACATATTTTGTGGGGCGCCTGGGTGGCTCAGTCGGTTAAGCGTCTGCCTTCGGCCCTGATCATGGTCCCAGGGTCCTGGGATCGAGCCCCGCGTCAGGCTCCTTGCTTGGCGGGGAGCCTGCTTCTCCCTTTCCCACTCCCCCTGCTTGTGTTCCCTCTCTCGCTGTGTCTCTCTCTATCAGATAAGTAAATAAGATCTTTAAGGAAAAAATTATTGAAACATATTTTGCGAAAAGGTACATATTTTGCTCATGATGACTTGCATTTTCATTGGTTTACTGCAACTTCCAAGTTTATTTTGGCTTTTGTTCCCTAGATTACTGATTCATACAAACAGTATGATTTTGGAAAAGTTGTTCGGCTGTTACGAGCATTTTCTACCAGAGAGCTTTCGAACTTTTATTTCAGCATAATCAAAGACCGGTACGTATGACTGAGCGCTGAAATGTTCAGATACTTCTCGAGTGTCTCCTTGGCGGGCGGGTGTACAGCGGTGAGTGAGACGGGCGACGTTGTGCAGTTAGGAAGTTGGACTCGAGTCAGTGATAAGACATACCTCACGGGGCCATCAGAGGAGAATTTAAGGAACATAAGGGATGCGCTTTGGGCTGCGATTGAGAAAGTAAGTGCTCGGTGAGGACGGGGTGCCGGGACCAGGGACGGATGTAGTGCCAGTTCTCAGGAGTTCGTGGATTTTGAGAGACGGAGGCAGGCGCCTGGTGCCGCGCTACCGTCGCGTCCGATCAGCGACGTGCTGTGCTCTTAGGGGAAGGCCTGGCGCTCGGTCTGCGCTGATGGCAGCGGGGCCGGCGTGAGGGGTCACCGCAGCCCGTGAGCGCCACGAGGGCCTTAGGCGCGGGGACCGTAACCCGGTCCTCTGCGCACGCCGTCCGCTGCCTCTGCACTTGGCCTTGGCTGCGGCAGCGCTGCCGGGAGAGGCTCGGAGGGGAGAGCGGACGGGGGGACTTCGCGGTGCGGTTACGTGTCGGAACGTCTTACGGCAGACGGTGGCCCGAGCCCAGGGACTGGCCGCGGCGGCCTCGGCGCTCCCTGTGTAGACAGTGCTGTCCCCGCTGAGCACACGGTTCCCCTCCAGGCTCTACTGCGAAAACGCGGGCGACCGCAAACGACGCTCTTGCCAGACCGCATTAGCCGAAATTCTGGACGTCGTGGTTCGTTCTTCGGCTCCCATTCTTCCTCACTTGGCTGAAGAAGTATTCCAGCACCTCCCCTACGCCAAAGGTAAGGAAGGCCTGACGCGTCCTCGAGAAAGACCCCGGACGAGGACTGCCACCTCCGACTTCCCCTGCGCGCAGGGGACACTTTCTCGCCTGCACCGAGCGCTTCTGGGCCCTTCCGTTGTGTCTGCATCGGTTCGGAGCGCGGCAGGACGGATTTGGAGCTGCGGGAGGCCACCCGGGAGTGTCTTCTGAAATGCAGGAGAGCCGGACTCTGCAGAATCCGTGTCTCTTAAGTAACTTGTCAGTGTCTGAAATATGATTTAGGTTTTATTGAAACCAGAGATAGTGAATATTTTTATAATAGTCTTTTCCTTGGATTGTATTAAGCTTATAGAAAATTAGGAGCTATAGAAATTTTTAGAAAGAGGAGGAAAAGTCACCCATAATCCATCTTACTATCCAAAGACGGCTACTGTCAATATTGGGCTACTTTTTCCTATTTTATTTTCTTCTAGGCATCCTTTTTTCCTTTGGGATCCTATTATAATACTTTATCCTTTGTTTACATTTCAAAATGTGCATATAAATGTTTGGTAAGCATTTAGAATGGCTCCGTAATATTTACCATAAGTACCAATTCTTACTTCCCATGAATAGCAAATAACAGAGCTTTCTCTGCAGTTTGCAATATATGTAAATTACTTTTATTTATTTTTATTATTCTTTTTTTAAAAGAACCCAAGAGTGTTTTCCGTACTGGCTGGATTAGAACAAGTTCTATCTGGAAGAAGCCTGGGTTAGAGGAAGCCATAGAGAGCACGTGTGCCATGAGAGACTCATTTCTTGGGAGCATCCCTGGTAAAAACGCAGCCGAGTACAAGGTTATCCTTGTGATCGAGCCGGGGCTGCTTTTTGAGATCATAGAGGTGAGTAGCAGTTAGTGATGTTAGTATCCTAGAGCTTCACCTGAAATTTGGCTTTTAAAAATCTCTGCATAAGGAACATTTTTTTAGTTTAGAGATCGTGTAATCCTGATATTATCACGAAGTCTTCGTTTCCTCCTCCTCTGTGCTTCTTTTCCCTTCTCCTCTGAAGCATGTACTCTGTTGCTACACCCTTTATAAGCTGGGACAGGGAAGGTGCAACAGTCGTGTTTGAAATGCAAATCCTCAGGCTGATTAGGTAAGTGACAGAAACTGATGACATTGTTATTACAATACACAAAAATTGAGGGTTTTGTGTTAAGTGTCTAGTTTTCTGAGAATTTTGTCCACCTGGACCAGGTTCAAAACAAATCTAAAAAAAAAAAGATTTCCGTCTTTTTCTCAGGAGATTTGAAGAAAATGTATTTGCTACAGCAAATTATTGTGCCATCTCAAAGCATTCATCCTGTTTTTATTTCCAAAAGCACCATCAGGACTTTCTTCTTGCAATTATTAGTGGTTCATTGGCCACATTGGCGTATGGCTTAACATACTGAGTCAAGATTTTTCTCTACTTCATTTTTTATTTTTTTAATATCTTACTTTTTTTTTAAAGAATTTTTTGTTTGTCAGAGGGAGAGAGAGAGCGAGCAGGGGGAGTGGCAGACAGAGGGAGGAGGAGGCTCCCTGCTGAGCAGAGAGCCCTGTGTGGGACTCGATCCCAAGACCCTGGGATCATGACCTGAGCAGAGAGAAGATGCTTAACGGACTGAGACACCCAGGCGTCCTGATTTTTTTCTACTTTTAAGGCTGGAGAAGAGAATTGACAATGAATATATTTTTCAAAAGTTTTACCACTATCATAGTTTTCTAAAAATGACCATCTCATTTGGTTGGTAAGCTCAGGTTAAATTTTTCGTAATGTAATTAAGATTTGAGGCTTGCAGTCTATAGAAGATTACTGATCAGACAGCAGATAATTTCAGTAAGTTACTCACACTTTGAAATCTCTAAGTTGGGAAGCACCTGGGTGGCTCAGGCGGTTAAGCATTCAACCCTTGATTTCGGTTCAGGTCAGTTTCGCTCTCCGACGCAGGATTGAGCCCGGCATCGGGCTCAGCACAGTTGGAGATTCTCTCTCTCCTTCTCGCTCTGCCCCTCCCCCTGTGTGCACCCTCTAAATAATCTTTAAAAAAAATGTGTAAGTTGGGACGTTGACTCCTGTATTTTATGAGCAAAGAAGACCATTGAAACTGACCTAGCTGTGGTTACACAGCATAGTACTGAGCTTTCTCCTACATGTCATGTGTCTTTTCATTAATTCTGAGTAACGAGTTTTAAAAAAAATACAGCTTGTTTAGATCATTTATATTGGAAAAAATTCTTTGGAAATTTAAAAAATAATGTATTTTTCTTAGCAGTTACACTAAGTAGCTGTCAGGTGGAGTCCTGGATCTGTGATTTACCAGTTACATGAATTTGTTAAAACCAGATTAATTTCTCCTGTTTTTTTCTTGAGTTTTTAAAAATTTGTATGTGAGAGAATGTGCAAGCAAGCAGAGGGAGAGGGGCCGAGGTGGGAAGAGAGAGAACCTCAAGCAGTCTCCACACTCAGCGCGAAGCCCAAAGCAGGACTCGATCTCATGACCCCTAAGATCATGGCCTGAGCTAAAAAAATCAAGAGTCAGCCACTTAACTAAGCCACTCAGGCACCCCTTGATTTAATACAGACATTCCTTTAAAAAAAAAAAACAACTCATTTTGAAGAACAGAATTACAATGAAAAGTGTGAAAATGCATATTAAACATTCCACTTTATTGTACTTGAGAACAGTTCTGTGCTTTATTCAGTTGGTACCGTTGGTGTGTGTTGCTAGAGCAGGTCTGTCCAGATCATATCTTAACACGTCTGTAATGTGGGAAGCGGGACACGGGGAGAAAGCAGTATGGGCTGTGAGGCCCACAGACCTGGGCTGGAAGTGCAGCTCCAGCACTTACTGCTTGAGAACCGTGAGTAGTTAACCCCTCAGAGCAGGTTTCCTCGTTTGGAAAATGGGATGAGAAACACCATGATAATTAGAAATAACGGACTAATTAGCATCTGGCATAGTGAAGTGCCCGGCATAGAGTATATTACGGAGTACATACTATTGCCTGGACATTTTTAATTAAAACCTTTCATTCTAGGGGTGCCTGGGTGGCTCAGTCGGTTAAGCAACCGACTCTTGGCATTGGTTCAGGTTGTGATCTCAGGGTCATAGGATCGAGCCTCACATCAGGCTCCCGTGCATCAGAAAATCTGCAGGAGTTTCTCTCTCCCTCTGCCCCTCCCCCCCACTCATGCACTCTAAAATTAAAAAGAAAAAACAGCTTTTCATTCTAATTGATTTAACAGTATTAGCTTAGGAGATAGTGGCACTAAAGGGTCACTCGGTGAACACAAGAATTTGCAGCATTCATTCTTCTAACCTCAGTTTGCGGTAAAAGTTCACACAGTAACTTCAACGTGCTTATTCCCAGATGCTACAAGCGGAGGAGACTTCCAGCACCTCTCAGTTGAATGAACTAATGATGGCTTCCCAGACGACTTTACTGTCTCAGGAGCCAAGATCAGTAACGACAGATGTAATTGAGCGCAGAGGGACATTCCTGATCAATTTAGAAGGTAAGGAAGAGGGGAGAGCAGCAGGCGAGGCCTGGGGAACAGAGTGGTAATCGTAGGTCATCTCCAGCTTTGCAGGGGATCCGGTGTGTTCTAAAGGTATGTTCTTTGAGTACATCTTTTCATGGAAACTGGCCAAGTTCCTAAACCAGCTCCCGGAAGTGTCCTACTTGATGATCTTGGGAACATGGGGCTCAGGAGAGGAGCATGCTTTCCCTCCCTTCCTGTGAATAGTGGTCATTGTAGGTGACATTAATCGACCTCACTCCTGTTGGCTTTTGTGTCCCTCTGCTTTGGTACTTAGGATCCTGGTCCTGCCTCGGCCACCCCTCCCCAGTGTGGACTCTGAAATTCCTTATTTGCACACCCTATTTTAAAAGATTTAGCTAATCATCATGAAGGGTTAAGGAAGAAGGGTTATGGAACTCATTCCCACAGTGGGATCTCATGAGCAGGCAGTGGGCAGGGGTTCGATGGGGGACTTTGGTCAGCCTGCTTTGTTCTCAGTGATGGCGTGGAGGCACAGTCACGTGAACAGAGAATGACACGCGGATCCTGTGGGGATAGTGACGCTGCCTGTGTTCGTCATGGTTTTTAGGTGCCAGCAGGAGGCGGGAGGCACATTTATGGGCATCAGTTTAAGTCTGAGGCCTGGAAGCACTGACCATGTAGTAAAGATTCTCACTTGCTTTTCAAAATGTTAATGTACTTTCTTTGTATAATGGCTAGAAAATAACTTTCTTCACTGTATATATTTAGGCTGAAGTCTGAGAGTATTAATAGTGGAGAAATTTTTGTTTTTGTCTAAAACAAGAATTTTCTTTTTTTTTAGGAGAGGGGGTGAAAGAGTGAGGTGGAGGGAGGGGGAGAGCTTGAGAATCCTAAGCAGGCTCCAGTGGATCCCAGACTCAGATCCTGACCAGAGCTGAAATCAAGAGTTGGGACGCTTCACCGACTGAGCCACCCAGGTGTCCCTAAACCAAGAAGGTTTAAGTGGGGACACAGCAGTTGTCACTGTAATTTGGCTCTTTTTAAAATTCTTGTGTAGGGGTGCCTGGGTGGCTCAGTGGGTTAAAGCCTCTGCCTTCGGCTCAGGTCATGATCCCAGGGTCCTGGGATGGAGCCCCGCATCGGGCTCTCTGCTCAGCAGGGAGCCTGCTTCCCCCTCTGCCCACTTGTGATCTCTGTCAAATAAAAAAAAAAAAAAAATTATTTATTTGACAGAGATCACAAGTAGGCAGAGATGCAGGCAGAGAGAGAGAGAGAGAGGGGAGGAAGCAGGCTTCCTGCGGAGCAGAGAGCCTGATGTGGGGCTTGATCCCAGGACCCTGGGATCATGACCTGAGCCCAAAGCAGAGGCTTTAACCCACTGAGCCACCCAGGCGCCCCAATAAATAAAATCTTTAAAAAAATAAAATTTTGGGGGCGCCTGGGTGGCTCAGTGGGTTAAGCCTCTGCCTTCAGCTCAGGTCATGGTCTCAGGCTCAGGGTCCTGGGATCGAGCCCCGCATCGGGCTCTCTGCTCCGCAGGGAGCCTGCTTCCTCCTCTCTGCCTGCCTCTCTGCCTACTTGTGATCTCTGTCGAATAAATAATAAATAAAATGTTTAAAAATAAAATAAAATTCTTGGGTAGCTGGAGAGGCAGTGTAGTGTGTCAGAACTGTGCCCGGATGAAGAGCTAGAAGGCCTGCTCTGTGTGAGGAGACAAAGAACCCCGTGACTTGGGGAACATCGGTTACCGGCTCGCGCAGGGTCTCCGGTTCCCCAGCTGTCCTCAGGGGCGAGTCCACTGTCACAGCCGTCTAGGGAGTGTGGCAAACGAAGCCGTGCTGACCAGCTTTCCCCAGGGCAGGGAGAAAGCGCTGAAAAAGGAGCGCTGCCAAAACCACCCAGGGAGGAGA
This sequence comes from Taxidea taxus jeffersonii, assembly GCA_003697995.1. Taxonomy (NCBI): domain Eukaryota; kingdom Metazoa; phylum Chordata; class Mammalia; order Carnivora; family Mustelidae; genus Taxidea; species Taxidea taxus. The sequence continues at coordinate 71,656 of ML111374.1, read as the reverse complement.
GGGACACGTTGAAGGGCCCGTCAGTCTCCCTGTCTCTCTCTCACAGGCGGTGATATTCGTGAGGAGTCTTCCTATAAAGTAATCGTCACGCCCACTACCAAAGGAAAATGCCCTCGTTGTTGGAAGTTCACGGCCGCGTCTCCGGGTGCGCTCTGCCCCCGATGCACGGAAGTGGTCAGAGGGAAGTAAGCGCCCCGCCTGCTGTCCACAGCCCTCTGAGCCCGGCGCCCCCGGAGCCTTTACCCCGCGGGAAGGAAGCAAGCCCGGGCTTAAGTATCGAGTGGAAGCGGAGGGGGTGGAGGGTAAGGGTCAGATTCAGAACTGCAAGTTTTTCCTGCAGCAGATAAAAATAATGTGTGTGTGTGTGTGTGTGTGTGCGCGCGCGTGCGTGTGCACACACACATACACATGCGGGAAGTACAGATATGCAGGCGCAACGGACTTATGCGGAACAGAGACGCTGGGTATGTTCGACTTTAAATGTGGCTGACCAGAAAATGTTTTATATTTTATAAAGCTTCTTGACTCCATATTTAAGTTCTGTAACGTCTAAAAATAAAGGCATCTGGAAACTTACTGATACTGCTGAAGTTGTAAAAATCCAGTAAACAATGCAGTCCTGAAGGAGAATGGCAGAGTCGCGTTTCCCTTAGGAGACAGTGATGTCATTCTGCCTTACTAGTGAGCAGCTGGGTTTCTTGCTTGCCTTAGAAAGAAAATCGGGGCGCCTGGGTGGTCAGTGGGTGAAGCCTCTGCCTTAGGCTCAGGTTATGATCTAGGGGTCCTGGGATTGAGCCCTGTATCGGGCTCTCTGCCTGCCTCTCTGCCTGCTTGTGATCTCTGTCAAATAAATAAATACAATCTTTAAAAAAATAGGATAAAGTAGAAAAAAAAAAAAAGAAAACATCACCTAACTTGTTACTCTCATACAAGAGGGAAAAGAACATCTTAATACTGATATTTATGAATGTTGAAACAACATGAAAGCTGAAAATTTATTTCACTAATATACATAAATTCACAACAATGGACACAGAAAATAGATGTATGTACAGAATGTCACCACTTACAGTACGTTACAATAGATACCAGCATTTTATAAACAATTCAGTATTGGATTAAAACCTTTCTAGGGACAGCTAATTCTATTCAGCAGAACTCTAACTTTTAGAAGCCCACCAAATTCATTCCTGTCAGGGTGAGGGAAGGCTTTCACTGTTGCTGTGGAGTACTTTAAAAAGATTTGTCTCATAAATGAACCACAGCAACTCGTAAGGGAACATTATATTCCATGTAAACTTAATATTAAATCTATTTTCTTTGATTTTAAGTTGCAGTTAACCACTTTAAAAAAAAGCAATTTAAATGTAACAGTGCTTACTTTGACCTTAGATGAGTTTTTATAATTTTTAACAAAGGTAAAACTCTCTCCACTTCTTATTTTTTCTTTTTGCAAAAGTTATGAAGCATTTAGAAGGTCGGTGCTATGTTCCCATTCACCTACGTTTATCTGGCTCTTCTAGTTCTACATCTAAACATAACCTGTAATGTAGAAGTTACGATTATTTGAACGCTTCTGTTTTCCTTTAGCATTATACAGTGGTATTTAACAAGGTACAGATGCCTGTTTAATGTTAACAAAGAAAGGTGTAAGGGCGGATGGGAGTTCTCGCTAGGAAAATACTACTGTTAGTGGCTTCCCATCAGAAAGTGCAACATACCTTTGTTTCAGAAATCACCCATCCTACATACACTCTAATTCCTTTATTTGTGGCTCTTTGTTGTTACAGAATGTGTACATAGGTATTTCTTTTCTTTTCTTCTCTCAAATTTATTTTAAAAGCCCTTGATGAAATAATATTTAACTGGTTTTCTTAACCATATAACTCAGAATTCAATTTTTAAATTCTTTGAATGGTAAACCTTAGGATTACAAATGTAATTATAGATTTGTAATTCAGTGATCTGTTACGGTCCCATGAACCATATTTCAGCTTATTACTATTGTCTACAATCCCCAGATCTGTGTGTCCTACGAGAATAAGTTTAAGCAGCTTTATTATCTGACATGTTTATCAGGTACTCCCCTTCCCCCAAAAGTGATAAGAGAATCAAAGTGAGGATGTTCATCAAAGTTTCTTTGACCAGCCTCCAAAATTCATAACTACTTCCAGAGTATTTAGAAAAATCACAGGAAGAACGAATCTTTTAGAATGCATGTAACAGGGGACTAGATAAAGCCCGATAGGTTTACAAGGACTCACAGGACTGTGTCTGGACGGGCCAGCGGAGATCCCGGCAGAGGCGGATTAGCTGGACGAGCTAAGGTCCTTTTCGGTGCTGCTACTGTACATGGCGTGAGCCTCGGTCAGACTTAGAGGCCCTCACCCAAATATCCAAGACATCTTTAAACTTTATCTTTCAAGATTTTTAAATTAAGCAGTAATTACTAAGTTTTAGACAGTTCAGTTCTTATTTGGGTGTGATCTTTTAGTTAAAAAGAATTTACACTGAGATATCCTCAAACGTGAGACGATTTGCTTTATATCCTCGAAGGGCATACTCGTCAACTTTGTACAGTTACCAACGCTGGCTTCCTACAGGTAAGTGAAACAACACACGTCCGTATCACAATGAGTTACTACAAATAACAACTGTGATCCGTGACAGAGATCAGTAATTGCACTCTATGGCTACATTCCAAAGATCTACCCTAATAAAGACTTGGTATTTGTAGAGCTCAAAGCACTTTTTACAGAGTTTTGGTTAACCTGGTTTTAATCAACAAATAATTATTCAGCACTTGGACTGCTCGAGGCACTCTAGGGTACAAAATTAGTGGTATTTTATTCTCTCAACCCAGCTGTGAGGTAGGTTTGCAAAGCTGTAATATCACTAGGCCTTTTCTGTACTGTTCCCAAGAACAGATAATGTTACCATATCCCAGAAGCAGACCTTTCTAAACACTTGTAGGAAATATAAATTGGACTTAAATTTTTTTTAGCATCTTTGCCTTTTTTAAAACATAAATTTTACAAGATAATACATTTTTACAACGACCTGATGTGGATACAACTTTGAATCTTGGCAAAAAGTAAATCTTAACTTACATCGTAATTAATTTTGCTGTGTTGCTTGCGTCTCAGATTCTCAGTTTTGGCAAGGACAACAGGTCAAGGGTTCTAATGTTCAGTGTCCCTTCTGATGAATATGAGGATCTCGAACCCATTCCTCCTCCAAAGCAAGGTCATCGTCCTCCGGTGGTGGCAGCATAACCTCGGGGAAAGAACCTGTCCTCGTGCAGGGCTCCGGGATTTAAGCATGCCAACAAAAGCCAGTGGGATGTTCCTCAAATTTAATGATGGGGGACTATACATGAACACACTTAAATTTAATTACAGTAACATTTTGAGTACGAAATATAGAATCTGATAATAAGAACATAATATGTAAATTATAACCCATTTGAAATAGCAAAGTTTACCCATAAAGCTATTTAAGTGCTTAAATTAGAAATAAACAGTAAAACATCTGTGTTAGTAATATGGTATAATTGATATTCAGTTCTATTTTATCTTCAGTATTAACCAAAGGAGTGGAATTTAGCCAGGACTGCACTTTTTAAAAAGTAGTATGTATTTGTATTTATTTTACAAAAGAAAAAAGACCTACTCCCTTCATAAAATTCCAGATCTTACTATGTAAAATTACCATGCACTAATTCATGTTCTAGTCACACAATCTGAGACCATTTCCAGTAGGTAAGTGTCATAAAGAAGGAAGAGATATGGCTTCCACCGCTTCAATGAGATGTAAGGCTAAACTGTACTGCCCGTGGTTTTCTGGTAAAAGCTCAATGACTTTATTTACTAGTTTAGCTGTCGTTGCAATTGGCACTTCTGGGTTTTGAAGATCCTGGGGGTTCTGCAAATGGGACACAAAAATAACCAATCAGTTATACACAACAGTAATTGCTACTCACTTAAGAGTTGTCAGGGTAGTCATTTCCCAGTAAGAATTCTTCAGAACGAACTTAAACTCCTAATTTGAATGTTCTCCTTACCTGTCCTTAAATATGCCTTTAAGAGTGCTCGCTTCGGCAGCACATATACTAAAATATGCCTGTAAGAAAGCATCCAGTGACCCGATGATCTCAGGCTCTCGTACTTACCATGGCTCTCAGCCAAGTGCAGAGCGTGGGCGGAAGTCTGGCCAGGAGCTCCATTCCTTCTCTGGTCTGGGTGTGGAGGAGCGCGTGAGCCAGTCTCTGCCCTGTTAACACCAGCAGCTGCGACGCAAGGACCTCCTTGTCATGAACCTGGAGAATGGCCTGAGGACATGAGCACGGACAAGTGTATATAGAGTGAGAGCTGACACGTGTACTCAGCCTAGGAAAGGCTTTGCCAGTGAAGAGATTCTGGTTCGTTTTTGAGCTGTGGCCATGTGGACAACCAAAAAAAAAGTCCACATCAAATTTAGCATTCCAATTCAAATTTCTGCTCACCGCCTAATTTTTCTTATCCCCTAGTTTTTTGATTCAATAAGACTCTAAGGGTCATTTTTTGTTTCTGGCAAAGAAAGGGAATTAAATCACATCATGACTGCTTAAAACCTTCTAATGGCTTCTGAATGCACGAATGACCGTTCGCTGGGAGACGTGGGATCTGGCTCCTGCCCACCTCCCCGCCTCCTCTCCGACTTCTTCCTCGATGCTCATTCCCTATTGTGTATGGACCTCACTCTGGCCCTCCGGCCCTGGACCTTGTACTTCTCATCATTTCAGCCTCAAGCACTAGTGCCCCAGTTTCCTGTGCGACTGGCTGCGTCTTATCCTTGGGGACTCAGTTCCCCTATCCCTCTGACCACCATATTGCAGTAGCTCCTGTTTATTCACGTGATCCTGTTTTTCTTCACAGCGTCTGTCACACAGCACGAAATTGAGCCCGCCCACAGCACCTGGCTGGCTCAGTCAGTTGGGCGTCCAACTCTCAATTTCGGCTCAGGTCAGGATCTCAGGGCTGTGAGATTGAGCCCTGCATCAGGCTCTGTGCTGGGCACGGAGCCTGCTTCAATTTCTCTCTCTCCCTCTCCCTCTACACCCCCATCTACCTCCCTCTGCTTGCATGCTCAAAAAAAAAAAAAAAAAAAAAATTAAGGTTAAAATTAAAATAAAAAAAATTCAGCAAGCTTTTCTGCTCCTCCCAGCAGACCAACAATACCATGAGGAGGGAATCCTGTCTGTTTTGGGTACCGCGATGCCCCTTTGGCTAGAACAGGCCTGGCACTGTAGGAGTTTATTAAACACAGACCAGATACAGGAATTTGATTACAGTTTTATATTTTAATACTCTGTTGTTTCTGTGTCTAGAAGTCCTAACAAAAGGAAAAGCAAAAAGCTTTATTGGAGAGTTTACGGATTCTCTACTCCCAACTACAATTTTTGTGGCTTGAGGCCCCACCTCACCCTCACAGGGCGACATTACCTCTTCTCCTAAGTGGTCCGCTCCGTAGTTGTAGAGCTCCCCCACGTAATGCCTTCGAACCACATCTTCACTAACTTGAAGGTGATGAGCCAAATCCACAGCTAGAACTGGCCAGTCTTGGTCTTTCCCAAAAGGAGTGGTCGGTGCCTCTTCTGAGGACTCCCGGTCCTTCACGACTGAGTGCTGGGCCTGGACGGCCGCACTAACGACCTTCAGTAAGAACTTGCCAACGGAAAAGGACAGCACCGTCACTATTCATCGTTAAAAGATGTCTAAATCACAGTAACTGGCTTTCCTGTCAAGGAGGGTGGCTTTTCCATTGAAATTAATTATCAAAAAGGAATATACGGTTGAAAGAAGATTAGCTTTCAAGAATAAAGATCATCCTTTAAGGCCAGCTAAATTTTTGATTTACTATTTTCTTCTGAGAGACAGAAATAAAATCCAACTAACTATAATTTACCTGCTGTCGCACAGAAATAAAATTTGGATCCATCTCCCCACTAGGTAATAACTGAATCGAAGTTAGGTCTTTGAAGAATGCATTTTTCCCCTGAAGAGAAAGAAAAGACCAAGAAAACAGGTAAGTATGGATTATTAAGGGCAGGACAAAAGAAGATTTAAAAAGTTCAGTCATCTAATCAGGAACTCACGGTGGATTCTTCTTAGAATTTTATTCATTTAACTTTTATAAACAGCGCTCCAGCATGCGGTGGGCAGCCTTTGAGGCACGATCCCCTTCCTCCCGGTACACGTGCCCTGTGTCACCCCCTCCCTGGGTGCTCCTAGGCACCGTCACCGGCCCTGAGGGAAGCCACGGTGGGACCCACGCTGTTTCGGGCAGGTGCGTGTGGCGAGAGCAGCCTCGCCCGCAATCGTGGAAGCGCGCAAGTGGGCGCCGCTGCCTCCCCGGTGTGGGCCGACGTGGCACGGCGGGCCTGGCCCAAACCCGAACTGCAGACTCCCGGGAGACTCTGCGCCGAAGGCACCTGAGTAAGGCGGGCCCCGAGCTCCGGACCCACAAGATGTTTCCAGCCACTACATTTTGGGGGGATGTGTTACGCGGTCCTAGATAACTAAGACCCGCGTGGACCCCGCAGCCTCCTGAGAACTGGGTCAACCGTTCAAAGACACCGTTTCCGGGGACACACGTGGACCTGAGGAGCCAAAGCAGACCGCAGGAGTGCTCGCAAGGGGACGGAGCAGAGAGCAAAGAGCCCCGGCCCGGGAGGCGCTCGTGCCCAGCACTTCCCACCAGGCCGACCCGGTTTACCGACGACCCCACTGTCCCGGGCTGCCGGGTTTGCCCCTGCAGGCGCCCCGGGTACCTTCTAATGGGCTTTCGAGAGCCAGCCGGTGTCACTGCCAGTCAGGTGAAGCTCCTCACCCTTTAGTGACTGCAGACTGGACATCACCGACGCGAGTTTTCCCACAGGGTTAAGCATCCGCGCCTTCGCTCAGGTCATGATCCCAGGGTCCTGGGCTCGAGCCCTGCGGCCGGCTCTCTGCTCAGCGGGGGTCTGCTGCTCCCCGCCCCGCCCCCTCTCCCCTGCTCTGCCTCAAATAAATAAAATCTGAAAAAAAGAAAAAGTCTCCGCACTTACCCACCTACACAGTCTGTTACTCTGTAGCCTCCCCGGGGGTCTGTTCCCAGAGGGTCTGCTGCACAGCGGGGCCCTTGGGGGGATGCGTCCGCGCATCCGTGACACCGTCTCGTACTTACTACGCGGCACACGTCGCGGAGCCCCTCGTGTGCAGCGCGTCGCGTCCCCCGCTCGGCGCCCGTGAGGTGGGCCCTGGGCGCAGCACTTGGGAACGAGCCCGCGGGGCTTGGGGAGCTCCGGACCCGCCCCGGGGAACGGCAGGTCCTGACCTCCCGGCCGATCCGCGCGGCCCGTCCGCCGGACAGCCACAGGCGGGCTCGGGCACCGCAGCACCACACGGTTGAGACGGCGGGCAATTCCGGTGCGGTCTCGCGTCGCAAACCCTTCCTGAGGGGAGGACTGAGCTAGGCGCTTCACTGCGGTTTTTCGTAAAGAAAATGAACTAGGGGGACGCCTGGGTGGCTCCGGTGGTTAAGCGGCTGCCTTCGGCTCAGGTCGTGATCCCAGCGTCCTGGGATCGAGTCCCACATCGGGCTCCTTGCTCGGCAGGGAGCCTGCTTCTCCCTCTGCCTCTGCCTGCCTCTCTGTCTGCCTGTGCTTGCTCTCTCTCTCTCTAACAAATAAATAAATAAAATCTTTTAAAAAAAAAGAAAATGAACTAGGGTCTAGTGAGGGAGAGGAACGGACGGATGCGATCTAAGGAAGAATCGACCAGAATGACTTACAGTCCGTGTGGGCCTTGAAGGGAGGCAGCTAGAGAAGTTCAAGGTTCCCCACCTGCGCCAGCACACAAGTGAGCACCGACTCTGCTGGGAGTTTACGAGGAACAGCGCGTTAGGTCAAGGGCAGGGCCTGGGGAGGAGACGTGCTACATGGGAGGCGCCCGAAGGCACACGGCCCAGCCGAAGAGAGCCAGTCGACAGAAATCTCCACTCGGGGCCACCTGAGTGCCTCAGTCGGTTAAGCGTCGGACTCTTGGTTTTGGCTCAGGTCATGATCTCAGGGACGCGAGATCGAGCCCTGTGTCAGGTTCTGTGGTCACTGCAGAATCTGCCTGAATATTCTCTCACCTCTCCCTCTGCCCTTCCTGCTCCTGCTCTCTCTCCTGTCAAGTAAATAAATCTTTAATGAAAGAAAAAAGAAATACACCCTTCAAATTCAGGTGACCGGTCGGGCCTGGAGACACCCACGAGGGAGAAAACGGGTCTATCCGAGAATGTGCAGAACGAGAAGGGCAGACAGCTGAGTCTGAGCCAAGGGAAGCCAGAATTACAGGCCTCCCGGCGGAGGACAGCGAGCAGGCAGCCCCCAGCGAGTTACCCCATACGGGTCCCGGAAGCGCTGAGCAGCTCCGACCACAGGACAGTCCTGCCGATCGCCCTCGGCTCCCGGCCGGCTCTCAAGGCCCCCGAGGTCCTCACCTTACTATCGAAGAGTGAGAGCGGCTTCACGGTCTTCAGAGAAAACCTCATGACGGCGTAGAGCACGGAGCAGAGGACGGAGTGGTGCTCCACCAGCGGGTAGTGGACGGGCTTCTGCTCCAGCGCCAGCTCCACGATGGAGATCGGTCCCTCGACCACGAGCCACGCATCCTCCGTATCCAGGTCAGGCGCCTGCATCTCGTCCCGGCCGACGTCGGCCTGCGCGGTCGGAGAGCAGAGCACCGCGGGCAGAAGTGGAGAAATAAGGGCTCGCCAACAAACATCCTAACGCGCCTGCAAGGGCAGTGCAAACCCCTTTTCTCCCCAGACCCCGAAATCACAACAAAAAATCTAATCTAATTCTTTGTAAGAAACCACGATTTGGGGGGGCTTAAGTCATAACGTAGAAATGAAGAAAGGGGGACGCCTGGGTGGCTCAGTTGGTTGAGCAGCTGCCTTCGGCTCAGGTCATGGTCCCAGCGTCCTGGGATCGAGTCCCACATCGGGCTCCTTGCTTGGCGGGGAGCCTGCTTCTCCCTCTGCCTCTGCCTGCCTCTCTGTCTGCCTGTGCTCGTGCTCCCTCTCTCTCTAATAAATAAAATCTAAAAAAAAAAAAAAAAAATTAAAAAAAAGAAATGAAGAAAGGAAAAAAACCTCTTTCTAGAGCCCTTTTTAAAAAAATTTTTTTTTATTTTAAAAATTTTTTTATTTTTATGAACATAATGTAATGTATTACTTGTCTCAGGAGTACAAGTCTGAATCGTCAGGCTTACACTCTGCACAGCATCTAGAGTCCTTTTTTAAGTTCAGCGACTTTAAAAACATTTGCTATCTCGGAGAGAGTTCAGAATGAAAATACACCTCCTTTACCTCCATCAAAGTCTGAAGAAGATCCAAGCAGGAGCCGAGGAAGGAGGTCATTGCTGTGTCACTCATCCCCACATCCTGTTGGTAAAAAGGAACACGATCAGCACCTGCAGCAGAACTGCCACAGTCACCGCCAGAAAAGTCACAATCAGGGCCCAGCACACCCACGCAGGACTCTCAACGCTGGACCTACAGGCAAGAATTTGAAAGTCACGGCACTGGCACATTTTCATTTCTTTCTGGAGATTCACTGCATCTTCAAATCAGGCTCTCAAAAAGATAGTTACCCCCGGACTTGACACAAGCCGGTGTTCCCCGGGTGCGGTGAAGATGCGGTGCCACCGCCGGCCGGCCAGGCGGCTAAGTGCGTGCGGGGACGCCACCCGCAGCCACGCTGAGGAGGCCTCGGAGAGCGGCGGGCTCTGGCTGCAGAGCGCCCTTCAGGGACGGGACTGAACCTTCCGCACAAAGCCAGCGCGCCCAAGCCTGGGGACTCAACACCACACCCGGGCTGTGGGCGACCGGTCGCTCCCGCGGGCCCGCCATTCACCGGCTTTTTGAAACCCACAAGCAATAAGTCCCTCACATCCCGAGTGTGTGTGTGTGTGTGTGTGTGTGTGTGTGTACACGATTCCCGTGTCCCAGCGTGGCCGAAGGCGCCTGTGGAGAGAGTATTTATCTCATGAGCAAAGCGAGCGCTCCTCGCCACCGGCCTCACCCGAAGCCCAGGAGCCCCAGGAGCCGCGGGCCGGAGTCGTACTGAAGACCGCCTGGTTATTCCAGGCGATGGTTATTACAGAAAGTAGCTAAAACTCCCTCAGGAATCTGCTTCCGCGGGACACCGGGTGCCGCTGTTAATAAACTCCTAGTCGGGAGGCATCTGACAGCCTGGAGAGGTCAATTCCGAGTGGCCACGATTCATGACCAGCTTCCCTAACATCGCGCTGTCTTCCCGCGTTTCGCGTCTCCCGAGAGGTCATCAGGACGGGGAAAGCCAAAGCGCGGCGCTGCGGGGAACGCGGTGCTGCGGGAGGCGCAGCCGGACAGCTCGGCATCCAGCGAACGGGGAGTCACTTACCCTTCGACACAGCCTGTCCTTTGGTGACTTTCCAACCTAAGAACGGGACACAAAATACTATTAACAATTTAAATAAAAAGGCATTACTATGGCACTACAGGAAGGAAGAAGTACGATCATTTAAAAAACTCAGCTATAAATAAATGTTGGGTTTACTCATTTGTAACAGAATGCAGTTAACTTTGTGGTGAACTTAAAAATGTATTACGAAAAATATATCCCTGGGCTCACAAATAATCCTGTTCAAAAATAAATAGTTTTCACTTGTTATCATCTTAAACCTGTATTATTTTAGTTTTATCCATATACTTAGATTAATAATGAAATAGCCATCACAGTGTGAATGTCTTTTTGAATAAAGATTTTGAGAAAAACAAAACATAAATAAATATTTATTTTCAGATTAAATTTTTTTAAAAAGCCCTCTAAACCCTAAAAAACCTTCTAAAAAAAGCAGATTTTTATTAAGGCAAATAACTGTTGCCTTAAATCCAGAACCCAACTCAAGGTTATGAATAAAGAGCAACTTAGAATTTTGGTTGTTGATAAAGATACACAATCATCTTAAGCAGTCAGAAAGAAGGAAAAACAATCCGGTGCAGACAGAAGTTCTATTCCTAGCTCAGAAAACCGGTTGATTTTCTCAACTCAGTAAGTACTCGAGGAACTCCACTGCACACATACTGATGGAAGTTTGGCTCTTCGGGAACGACTTGACAGGAATTCCCAGGAG
>ML111374.1:0-60070 GCA_003697995.1 Taxidea taxus jeffersonii | reverse complement strand
GGCCCCTCCCAATCCCAACATGTTTCACCATTGCCAGAATCATCTTTTGAAACACAAATCTGAACATATCATTCCTCTGCTCAACACTGCCGCGGAGTCTTCAAGATAAAGTAACAGCTACCACCTTCTGAGCCCTCCCCCAGGGGCCAGCCTATGCTAGGCAGCTCACACGGAGGGTTAGAAAATCCCAAACCCACAGCCTGCGCGGGAAAGACTGCATGTCTGGTTCCCACTCCTTCCCCGGCCCTGCTTCCAGCGCCCGAAACTCCTCCGAGCCAAACACGGATTCTGCTGGAATACGTTTCCGTCTCACCCCTGCCTCCTGCCCCCTCCTCCTCCACAACTCAGCTCAGAAGCCTCCCCTTGGCCTGGTTATTTCCTTCCTCTTCTCAGTCCCCAAAGCGCCCTGTTCACCTTTGAGACTGGGGGTCCCCGGAGGGCGGGGGCTGGGGCTTTAAATCTGTAAGCACAGCCCTTAGCACAGGCCTTGGCACATAAGAGATACTTAGAGTAAGTATTTATCGAATGAATCATCAAAACTCTCTGCCTCCTAGTTCAGGACTGTTTACACTCAAGTCCAAGTTGTGTGGCGCCCGCGCGGCCGTCGTATGAGAACGCTACAGACCCGCGACAGGCTTGGCACTAGCTCCCCCAGAAGGCAGCAGCCAGAGGTGAAGGGGAACAGAGCAGTACCAGAAAGGCAAAAGGAACCAGCTGGAAAACAAACCCTGAAGCGGGCCAGGAAGGTGAGCACACGGGGAAGATCAGGTTGAACTAGAAAACTGTGCTACCAGGAACAGCCAAGGAAGCATTTTCAGTGGAGCTGTGGCCCCAAGTGGGTCTGAATGTCATGCTTGCGGCTGAATGTCCGTCCGTGTGCATCTGCAAGAACGTGCTGTCCTTACGGGCTGTGCCTCTCCTGACATCCACTCACCTGATGCCAGGCAAAGCTACACTCTTGCCAGGCCTGGGGACACACTGCTCAGGGCCCTGGGTGCCCAGCTGGGGGGCAGCCGATAGTCTCCGCCCCCTGAGTCCTGTGCCCCCGAGCGCGGTTTGTTCCTAAAGCTACTTCGGCTGGTTGTATTAGGTAATCATGTATTTCTGTCAATTAAGTAACTGATCAAATATGAGTGAGGAAAAAAGGGGGTGGATATACAAACACTAAGCTGAGTGCTTTAAAAAGCTGTGCAGAGGGGCACCTGGGTGGCTCAGTGGGTTAAGCCTCTGCCTTCGGCTCAGGTCATGATCTCAGGGTCCTAGGATTGAGCCCCGCATCGGCCTCTCTGGTCAGCGGGGAGCCTGCTTCCTCCTCTCTCTCCGCCTGCTTCTCTGCCTACTTGTGATCTCTATCAAGTAAATAAAAAAAATAAAAGTAAAAAAAAAATAAATAAAAAGCTGTGCAGAGTAGCCGACTCCCAGCTCTACTGGAAAAGATGCAGAGGAAGCAACTACAAAGAAGAGGGCATAAATTTTAAAATCTGAATGTTTTGCACTCAGAATGCATCACCACTTTATAAAGAAAAGGGATTTAAAAATCACACGCAAGGCAACAGGGGTGAATTTTCTGTAGGAAAACCAAAGCAGGACGGCAGTCGACGCCATACAAAGAATATACATTGTCCTACACCCAAAGATCGATGAATTAACTGTACATTTGTACATTTTAATTTAAAACAAGGTACAAATCCTTTCCTTAATCAAGCACAAGTCTCACTCTCTTTGGTTAAGCAGCTTTTAAAGGAAAGTACTCTCGAGGATCTGGGAGGTTCTTTCCCAGGTCCTCAAAATGCCAGTACTGGGCATTACAGTTAACGGAGCATTAGTAAAATGTAATCTCAAATAAAAAATAGTCTAACAAGGCCCACTGTAAATAAACTTTCTAGTATCAATGAATTAAGGAAAGAAAATAAACAAGTATATGAAATTTAAAATTACCTTACCTTATCCATCAAGTAGGTAGCAGCAGAAAACCTTTTCACCAAGAACGTATTCCACATCATTAGAGCAATGCCTAGAGAGCGAGTAAAGTAGGAAGTAGAAGGTTTATCTGTTTTTTCTTTTATCATGCTTAACAAATTACTGTCTTCCTTAAACTTATAAAGCTATACGGGCTTTTCATTTAGAGATCGTTTCTGACATCTCACATTACAATATTTGTAAAATTAAGAAAAACCTTTATCCTCAATGATAATCAGAACTGAGCTGTGTAAGAGGGTATCCAAATGGCCACTAAGCTTAAGAAAAGATCCACATCATTAGTTATGAGAGAAATACACACTAAAATCACAGATATCATTATACAACCAACACAAGGGCTATATATGTAGTTTTTTTTAATGACTGAACCAAGTGTTGGGGAAGATAAGGAAACCACTGGAATGCTCATAGATTGCTGGGGCGCATCAGAAAGTGGCAAAACCGCTTGGAAAACTGGCCATTTCTGCTAAAGCTAACTGTGTGTCTACCCTATGGCCCAGCAATGCCACCGCACAAAGGAACACCAAGATGTGTATCAGAGTGTCGAGAACAGCTTTATTCAAAACAGCCAAGCAAGAGAAACAGCCCAATGTCCAAAAGTCGTTGTTTTCACATATAACCACCAAATAAAGTGGCGTATGAGGAAGTATTAAAAAATAAAACACAAAAGCAACCACACCAGAAATCTGGGTTATATACTTCCATATTCGATAAACCATGGCATCGAAATTCCTGAAACTGTAGTCAATGAGGTTCAGCGTGCCACCTCCCCTGCACTCATTATCCGCAGGCCGCTGCTTCCCTAACTGGGGCTGAGGGCCTTGGAGGCTTCTCCTGCGGAGAAGCCAGGAGACCCAGGAGACAAACACCTAAGTGCTTAAATACAAGCCTGAAGTTAGTAGTGACTTAATTTTATCAATTAAGGGTAGAATTCTCTAGAAACGCTATTTTCCAAATAAGTCACTTTCCATCTTCTTTTTCCTCCCAGGAAGAAGGTAAGATGTAAGAGATGAAAAAAATTTTCAAGTTTTCTTCGCATAAAATGAGACATTTTAGAATTTCTCCAATTGGATGTCATGCTACCTGCGAGGTGGTACAGTAAGGAATAAGTAGTTTCCCTAAAATTCATCACATGGACACCAGGTTGATGCCTCCCTTTTATGTGGCTCAAGGCCTAGTTCCACCGCTTAGTAAAGTAACGAGGCTTGTGCCGAGCCCTCCGTTAATTCTTCCAGGGAAACCCATTTATTCAGTGGAACCAGCAGCCTGTTTACAATTTTTCCACCACAATTTGTGACATTTTGTCAAAGAGACATCGGCAGTCCCCATGTTACAGCAGCCAATGGAGAACAGTCACATGTATTAAAAGAAGCACAAGGCGGGGGTACCTGGGTGGCTCAGTCAGTTAATGGTCTGCCTTTGGCTCAGGTCATGATCCCAGAGTCCTGGGATCGAGCCCTGCATCTGGGTCCCTGCTCAGCGGGAAGCCTGCTTCTCCCTCTCCACTCCCTGTTTATATTCCCTCCCTCGTTATCTCTCTCTCCGTCAAATAGATAAATAACATCTTAAAAAAAAAAGAAAGAAAGAAAGAAACACAAGGCAATTTGTACCATACGATAGCCTTAGGCTCTTGGCTACCTTTTTCTTTTTTCTTTTTTTTTTTTTTTAAAGATTTTATTTATTTGTTGGAGAGAGAGAGAGAGAGCACAGGCAGACAGAGTGGCAGGCAGAGGCAGAGGGAGAAGCAGGCTCCCTGCCGAGCAAGGGGCCCGATGCAGGACACGATCCCAGGACGCTGGGATCATGACCTGAGCCGAAGGCAGCCACTTAACCAACTGAGCCACCCAGGCGTCCCTTGGCTACCTTTTTCATCAGCAATTTCAGTCCTTTCTGAGAAGCCCATCCCTCTTTCCTTATCTACCTGTGATCCAAAAAGAAAATCAGTGGTTTATGTCTAATATTCTCCTTACTTCTCCCCTGTCACCCCCTTCCAAACAGCATTTTTCTAAGCAGTTCTAAGACCAGGACTTCGCCCATCATGATACACATACACAGTCGCGTGTCAGGAGGCAGAGCCATCAAAGAAAAAATGAACAGAATGTGAACTTAAAGATCCCTGCCTCTTGAGTCCACCAGTTAAGTTTTTAATGCTTATTTACTTACCATTCTGAACATGCGCATTTAGAATGTGCTTCAAGTGTTCTATTGACCTAACAAAAAAACGTGCTTCCTTACATACAGGGAGGAAAACAGAGAGGGAGAAAAGAAGAGATGTATTATTTAACAGATGTTTCAAACACAAATGGTAACTTCTTACATACATTTCTACATAAAGCTACCCAAGAATGTGGTGATAAGAACACGGACGTATTAGGTAAAAGAAAATTTTTCATAGGACAGTGTCAATGGTCTCTCTTAAATTCACATTACCTATATGATGATTGATACCAGGTCATATATGTTGACATCTGGAATCAATATTCACTGTGGCCTGGAAATGACAGCAGTATTTTCTCTAATAAATACTTGAATTTCACACTTCTTTCACAAGGTGGATTTACTTCTTTGCAAATATCATTCATTCATTATTTAACAATTATTTATTGAGCCAATACTATGCACCAGGCTGTCTGAGGCATGAGAGACACCGTAATGAACAGAGACCCGAATCCTTGCCCTCACTGAGGTTACATTCTAGCAAGCGAGCTAAATATGGTAAGTAAATTATACAGTAGGTTAGTGATAACATGCCAATAAGGAAAACTAAAGCAGTGAAGGGAAAAATGTCTGAAATTCAACTCCTTCTAATCGAGGTAGTTGCTGACATATTAAACACTCATAGGTAGCATGTAAACTGATGACATTATCCAGACCTTTGCTAAATAATTTTATAGCTACAAACACTAAACTTATTACCTTTGGTAACAAATAATAGTATTAGCGATTTCCCACAGATAATTTCAATTGTTTTGATCTTGATGAAGCTCATGTATAAAATGGTGGAACTGGGGCAGGGGTTGGATGGGGCAAGGAGAATTATTTAACAAGAAAAAAAAAAACAAGAAAAATGGTCACTTATTTGAAATGTAAACTATTTATTTATATTTTTTATTTTTTTATTAACATATAATGTATTATTAGCCCAGGGGTACAGGTGAAATGTAAACAATTTAAATAGGCCATGATAGCACTAGTCAAGATGTCAGGCATTTTCTCTAGAAACTGTAACACCCCTTCAAGATAGCTACAGTCCTCATTTACTTTTAGTAGAAAAATCAAGAACAAAGGGTTCAGAAATGTTCCCAGAGGTCATACAGCTGGTGAGTAGGGGCAATGGGGTTCGACCTCAGCTGTGTCCCAAGCCGCCTTCAGTTTATAATGAATGTTGTAAAACAGAATTTTCTCCTTACGTATCACTGTTAGAGCTGAATCTGGAATTAATCTATTCAGATTTTACAAACTATTATGTCCTTATTATAGTTCTAACATTCCCTTTTCCTGTAGGAAAAATCTTCCATTGAAGGAGAGCGCCCAAACACGATGGCCACTCAGACTGTAGAGCAGGCCACTGAAGAGGGTGACTCAGGGACCATTAGGAGGGTCCCCTGTACCAAAATCACTTTTTGGTCAAGATTTAATTGATCAAGGGCCATTCCTTTGTTTAAAGCACTTTTTAAAAAAATCTTTTAATATGTAAGTGATTACGTATTAAGGACAACAGTCTGGGGGGAGGAAGAGTTTCATTCATTAATGCGTTAGTGTGCATTAGCTCATCAGTGAGATTTTTTTCTTCAAAAGCGCAACCTGACGTAAGGACCACAAAGTGTTTGGTTTGGCGAAGGATAATTTACCAGGGCACTGACTAGGGAGACCTGAGCGAAGGACTTACTGGCCAAGAGCAATACCCATCCTATGTTTCCACATCTTACTTAATCCTGAAGGATTGGCACCTTCATTAAGAAAAGGTAGAGGGAGAAACAAACAGGTTCAGAGATTCAGTGACTGGCCCAAACCCAGACCCTTGTCCGAAATTCAGCTGAGACCCAAATCGAGGTCTCCTGCTCCCCAGCTCAGCGCCCTTCTCCCTGTCCTGCTTCCTGACTATGGTTGTTCTGCGAGAGAAAGTGGCAGAAAATGACGCCCCAGCAGAGAGCTGAAAGGGCAGTTAGGCTAACCCGGACTAGGGTCAGCCTTGTACATAGCGCGGCTTTCTCGGTGTTTCGGAGACAATCATAAGAGAAGTGAAGGACAAACAGGGATGTCTAAAGAAGCAGACACTAGGTCAGTGTCCAGATCTTCACCCTGGCTTGACCAGGCTGACTACGATATTACAAAGTTTCTAGTAAGCAGGTGCTGTCTCATGCAGGAATTCAAAAGGAAATAAAAAATAATACGTATCACAACCTAACTAGGAGTGGGGGCAAAACACGCCAGCTTTAAAGACAAAGAAACCTAGGTGGAAATCCTGGCCGGGACCGACTCAGCAGTGTGCCCTGGGGCATGGAACCCAACTTCTCTGAGCCTAGTTTCTCTTCTCCAGAGCGGGGGCAGCGACAATGTCCACATGTCACAGGTTCTCTGTGAGGACTGAGAGATAATGCACGAAAAAGACCCAGCGCAGCTCCCAGTACAGCAGCATCCCAAGCGGGAAAAGTCCAGTGTTTACGTCACTGAACTAAACAGTCCCGCATATGTACAGCATGAGCACGACGACAGAATTAACAGGAAAGAAGGGGCGAGAACCTTACCTCCGGGTCTTTATTCCACTGAACGACGTACTCCCAACAGCAGTGGGCGTGCAGCACGTCCAGCTCAAGGCTGCACGGAAACTGCTTATAGGCTAAATGCAACAAGTCTGAAAGCCCCAAGAGAGGACAGATTTATTATTCTTTCCTTAACAAAGACTCAGCCACATCCCCTCCACTCTGGGCTGCATATTTTTCCATATTTATGGATTACCTGGTATGGCTCCTAGGGTCATCTCCACCTCTGACGCTTCAAGTAAACCGCTGTTAATGCCTTCTTTGGGTTCATCTGGGTTTTCTCCGTCTCTTTCCTTACTAGCCAGTTTTAGTACTTCAGGGCTGAAGTCCTGTTTAAATATCCACTTGGCTACACTGTCTGCAATGCCACCTACAGTGTGGAGATAAGAAAATGAAAATTCACAGTGTTCAGCAAAGACGGTAAGGGCAAGTGCAATATCTGATGGCTAAGGGCATCTCTATGCTCTAATGTATATATTATATATACAATTATATAATAATCTAATATGTATATACACTAATACATATTAGATAAATATAAATGCATACACTTGTCTGTATACCACTTAGCTTCTATGTCCACAAACTCAAAATATACTTCACCAGACACAGAGGAAGGGATGAATACATCTTCAAAACATTATCATTTTTTTTAAGATTTCTTTGACAGATAGAGATCACAAGTAGGCAGAAAGGCAGGCAGAGAGAGAGGAAGAAGCAGGCTCCCCGCTGAGCAGAGAGCCCAATGTGGGGCTCAATCCCAGGACCCTGGGATTATGACTTGAGCTGAAGGCAGAGGCTTTAACCCACTAGCCACCCAGGTGCCCCTATCATTTTTTTTTAAAAGAAGGTTTTATTTGAGAGAGAGAGACAGAGACAGAGAGCACAAGCAGGGGAAGGGTAGAGGGAGAAGCAGATGCCCCACTGAGCAGGGAACCCAACAAGTGGCTCCATCCCAAACCCTGGGATGACCTGAGCGAAGGCAGACACTTAACTGATTGAGCCACCCAGGCACCCTTATAGCACTTTCATTTACGTATAAGTGAAAGAGACTGATTAGTATGATACCTGTTTAGGCAACATGTCACTTTTAATAGCCAAATAACTTGCCTACATGGAATATTTATAGGCAAATTTAGTCACCTCTAAGAAACATGATACTTTCCCAGGTTTCAGTCACTGACATAGGCCAAAAAATTTTAAATGGAAACTGAAAAACACTCAAGACAAAGAGTCCTGTTTATTACCTAAAACAAATGATACATTGTTTTCTAATTACCAAAACCTCTTCTTCCTATTTTGATAAAATATAAACCTTTCCACAAAAAAAAGCAAGCTTCACAGTAAAATCACACTTATCGGTGATAATAAAAGACAGCAATGTGCTGGGTATTCCAATTTCTTATGTTTGACTTCCAGGTCATTTGGTAATTTCCATTCCAGAATCAAGCTCTTGCTCACATTGCTTAGGTTAATATCACAATGACGATCCTACCCTATCAGCAGGTGGCAGCAAGGAGTGTAGAGCTTACAACTTAAAATTTTTCACAGGTCTTTAAAAAAAAAAAAAAAAGTTTCCATTTGCATGGAGTATCTTTTCTCATCCCTTCACTTTCAGCGTCTGTGTGTCCAGTCTCGAGGTGGCATACATATGGGTCTTGTTTTTTTTTTTTTACACCCATCCAGCCACCTTTTGTCTTTTGATTGGAGGATTTAGCACATTTATAATTAAAGTAATTCCTGGTAGATGTTGCTTGTTGCCATGTTGTTCTCTATCTGCTTTAATAGTTCCACTGTTCCTTTATTCTTTTCTTGCTCTCTTTCTCCATGGTTTGGTAACTTTCTTTGGTGGTTTGCTTATAGCCCTTTCTCTTTATCTTTTGTGTATTTTGTGTATTTATTATAGGTTTTTGCTTTGTGATTACATCATTACATCATTGTAACAATGTTAGGAATAACAACTTATCTATTGTTACAATATCTGTAACTGTCTGATTGGGTGAGTTCTACTGCCCTGTCTTTGGGTTCACTGGTCCTTTCTTCTGCTTCACCTAGTCTGTAGCTGAAACCCTCTAGCATATACTGAGTTTAGTTACTGTATTCTTCAGCTCTGTGATGTCTATTTATTTTCCATCTCCTTGAAGTTACCACTGTGTTCATCCATTCTTCTCCCCAGTTTGGTTAGCATTTTTATGACTAAAACTTTGGACTTTTTATCAAGTAAATGACTTTTCATCATTTGATTAAGGCTTTTTTTTCCCCCTGAAGTTTTATCCTGTTCTTGCACTTGGAACGTATTTCTCTATTTCTTCCTTTTGCATGGGTCTTTGTGTTGGTTTCTACAAAGTAGATGGAACGACCTCTTCCAGTCTTGAAGGAGTGGCCTTGCTCAATCGTGTCTCAGCTCTTGATTGTCTCTCAAACCTCTGTGCTTAGCCAAGCAGCCTAGTAGATTTTTAACAGCTCACAGTAGCTGAGGATGTGCCAAGACCAGCCAGTACCCCCAGAAGAGAGGATCTTCACACTTACATTCAGGCTGACTGAAAGCCAGAACCTCAAGCATCAGATTTTTTTTTAAACTTATTTATTTGAGAGAGAGAGAGCACAGGAGCACAAGTGAAAAGGGCAGGGGGAGAGGGAGAGAGAATCTCAAGCAGACTCTACACCGAGCACAGAGCCCAAAGTGGGGCTCAATCTCTTGATCCTGAGATCACAACCTGAGCCGAAACCAAGGGTCACATGCTGAACCAACTCCACGGCCAGGTCAGGCATCAGCTTTTAAAAGTAAGCAAATATATATACAGTCCCGTGGGACCACAAGCATAAGCTCCAGTGGCCACCAGAGTCAGGCGATCTGGCGGGGTCCCCTGGGTAGCAGTCACAAAACCAGAGCTCCAAACAAGTGGATAAGCTCCTTCTGGGTTCTACTGGCAAACTGGGACAAGGCAGAAGGCAAGGGTCAGGACGGCATCCACAGTCTATGTTCCTTGAGAGCAGCTCCGGAGGCCACTAATTGTATGCCAAACCTAAGGCCTTGCCTCTCAGGCTGAAGCTTACAAATCTTATAAAGGATAAGAAGACAGGTTAAGTAAATTGAAATCTATAAATACCCGGTTATGTATAAATCCAGGAATACAGGCATTCCAGTATCAAGTGCCCGGCAAAGCTGCTGGTAAAAAGAAAGCACACCAAGACAACTAAAAATTTACAATGCTTCTGGTCCTGCAGAGTATAAGCACAAGAACCCAATGGCTCTAGAATAGTAGAGAGTGATAAATCACAAAAGAGGCAGAAGGTCCTGTGGAAATCAGGACGAAGAAGAGAAAATTGGTAGCTAGTGGATCATGAGCAGTTTCTTAGAGGAGAAGCATTTGAGCGGGACTTTGAAACAGGAGTAAGTACAATTTAGAATCCAGAATGGGACAGGTCGGGAGAGGGAAGGGGACAGGCTCAGACTCAGAGCTGGGGAATCACACTGATGCTTCATTTGAGCCACAATCACGCAACAAGCAAGACATGGAAAAACGGGTTAGATTCAAAGCCAAAGTTCTTAGAGAACCAGTTTCTATTTGTTCCAGAAGTTCTTGAGTTTCTTAAGTCTCACAATCTCCTTAAACTCTTAAAAATTACTGACAGTCCCAAAGAACTTTAGCTTATAGGTTATATTTATTCAAATTCCTGGTCTTAGAAATTAAAATTGAGAAAATCCCAAAATATTTTTATTAATTCATTTTTAAATACAAGTAATAAACCTATTACATGTTAATAACATTTTATGAAAACATAGTTCCCAAAGCAAGAAAAGACATTTTGGGAGAGGAGCAACACCACCACCTTTGCAAAGTCTCTTCAACTGTCTATAGCTTACATCTGGATTCTCTGATCAGCTTCTGCATCCCATCTATTAGTATCTGTTGCTCTGGCTGAATGACAGGAGGAAAAGCCAGCCTCGCAGAGACATGAAGTTGGAAAAGGGTGGGCTCTTGAGGTCCTCTGAGCGCTCGGTGAGAACCGCGGCTAATTCTCTAAGGCAGGGGGAAGTAGTGCGGATTCCTGAGCAGGGAACTGACCGAATCAGACTTTGAGAAGATTAACTGAGAAGAAATACGTGGTAGGTTATTTTTAATTTCTTAAATCTAAATGTGTTTCCCTTCCCCTATCCTTGCAATCATTTCTAAATCCTCAGAAATGTCCACACCATAAGCACACAGATCTATAGGCACAGTGCTCCAATCAACTCCAGCTTACCTTTTCCTCCTTCCAGCAACTTTCTGACAGACAGCCTCGGGAGTGGCTCAGCCTGCAGGGACGACCCTTTGGAGGCTGGCGTGCTTGCTTTGCTGTGAAGCAGAGTCTGAAGTATGAGGCAGTCCTCCAGTTGTTTCAGCAGGAGCTTCCAGTATTCCATATCAAGAGAAAGGGCCTCCCAGGAATCGGTGAGGGCCTCAGAATCAGCACCCGAAACTGTTTGGGAAAACTAACAAAAAGTGCACTAGTGATACTCTGGCAGAGATTCTGGATCAGCACTCACTTGAATGAGCTTTGAACCTGAAAGCTGATGGACAGTCAGGATACGTCACGAAGCAACACGCAGATGTTGGTTCACGAATATTACTACTGGGCTGGATGGAACGTGAGTCACAGGAGGAGACTGGAGACTCAGGGGCAACAGTGACAGAGTCTGGACATTCACAGAAAGACCCCCGGGAAGGCCCCTGATTCATGCAATGGGCACAAATGAGTTTGCAGGGCCATCCCCGACGAGGGCCATGGTCTTTTCTGCTAGTACCAGGACAGTGCTCGCTCTTCAGAAGGCACTCTCCGACTTACAAAATGAGTCTCAAATTCCTTCTCTCTCCGTTACCATAAACATCTTAGGCCAGTAATATTAAATTTAGCATATGAACTACTGAGACTGACAATGTTAAGTGAATCTCTACAGGCCTATTTAACTGACTCATCCAACTAAATCAACGTTCCCCTAGAAAAAATTTGATCTACCATGAGATACAAGAGATGTTTGTTTTTTTAAAAGAATAAATTTGAGTCTTTAAAAAGACGAGGAAAAAACACAAAGCAAAAGGTCAATAGGAAACTTTTATTCAAGTCATTCGACACCCCATGCCTAGACAACTTCTGTTTATAAAAAGGGGGAGGGTAATAAATACAATTGTAGAACTCTAGAGCTACAACGAACCTCAGATATAACGCACTCTAACCCTGACCTCCTTTAGATGAAGAACCTGAAGCAGGAGACTCACGTTTAAGGGACTTACCACAAATCACCAGCTGCTGGCCGAGAGCCAGACCTCTGCCCTCTGATTGCCATACTTTTCCCCTCAAGGTGAAAGTACGAGGTGACGGCAAAATTCAGCATGCACGTCATCTGAACAAACAAGTTAAGGGCAGCACCCCTCCCTCCCAGAAAGACAAATGAGAATCTGCTGGACACACACTGCAAACGCTAGATGTTCCATAACATCAAAGACACTGTAGTCCAGACAGGGACAAGCAGCCCCTAAGCAGATTGGACAGGCAGAGATCCAACCTTTCCAAGAACAGGGGCACCCCCCACCCGCCTACTTACTTTTCTCTCAGTCATACTGTTCGAGATCTGGGCAGCGATGGAATGCCCAACGTGTGCAGACAACAGAGCAGCTCCGTTGTTCTCAGACTGAATACAAGCCGTGCGCATCTGCTGCCACCACGGGGACACAGACTGGGAATCCCAGGTCTCATCGATGGCCACTAGGGGCAAAAACAGAAAGTCAAAAAAGAAAGCCTGAGCTTGTTGATTCTTTCTGTTCGATGTTTAATATTAAACATAATAACTGAATTCCCCAGTGACAGATTTGTAAATATCTGAAATTTTGTAAATTTCTGAATTAGAAATTGAATCCACAGGGCGCCTGGGGTGGCTCAGTGGGTTAAGCATCTGCTTTCAGCTCAGGTCATTTCCATTTCCTCTTCCATTTCCATTGAGGTGTAGTAGTCTACACCTCAAGGCCCATGCAACTGCAGCATCCCCCAGCCTTTTACCTTTCATCTTGCTCAGAAGGGACAGCATCGTATGGAGACAGCACACAGACTGCAGTTTATCCAAAATATCTTTCTCCTTAGAAAGCCAAACACTCAGGAGCAGAGACTGAAATCAAATTTAAATAATTTTCAGTAATAAAAAAAAACAAAATGTTGCACTTTTCAAGAGAGCACAGATGTGTTTATGAGTGATTCAGTCCTTCAGGGTGAGAAATGAGGGGCTGCTCATTACATCACATCACATGAGAGACACAACAAGGTACCCTGTCCACTGAAGAGATTCTTTATCATCTGTCAGATATGTAACTTCCACCGTTTCTGTCTCTTCTTTGGGTTAATTAAACTCTGCTTTCCAGGCTGAGCCTTGATTAGGGAGCATATTACCAGAGAGATCACTACTACCAAGTTAGCATAGATCTCCATAGACTGGCAAGAAGCCACTCAGCTGCTGGGAGGAAAGGAAGGACGCGGAGCTGCGGACCCCACAATGGCCACAAGATACTGTGAACTTGGCAGTGGTGAACAGATAAGTAAAGCTCTCAGATTCTAGTTTTTAAATCACTAGTAAGTCAAGAGAAACAGATTTTACAAGCAAAAACATTTACGTCCACACAAGTGACTTTTAAGATGCCTATGAACTAGCCTATCTACTTAGAACAGAAATATTTTAAGATGTACAAAATTTGCACATGGATAATTCTGGGATAATGAGAAGTTCAATGGCATGGCACCACACCTGTCAGTACTGGTGTTTGCGAAAGGCCTGGGTTACCTTTAACTCTGCAGGACCTTCATGTTAAAAACAAAAACAAAAACAAAAAAGCTTGAAAATAAAAGGTTGACTACCAGTTTAAATATAGTAGTATAAATACTTTTCAAAAGTGAAGAAGAGTAGGAGGTTGAGGTCGTGTGTGTAAAGGAAATTGGGAGAACAATCCAAGGGCCAGGAGACGGAAGGACTCGCCGGGCATCACCCCGTCTAATTCTGACAATCCCGCGGCAGGATGGTCTCCCAGATTTTAAAAATGATGAAAAGAAGTAACTTACCCAGCATCATAGAGCTAGCGAGTCAGGACTGAAGTGTGAACCAAGATCTGCCTGATCCTAATATGCATGTTTTTTTCTCTTTAAAAAACTGTACATGTGTGTAGACTGTACATCTAATTTGTACAAACAATACACACACATGCTTTTTTTAAAAAAGATTTTATTTATTTGTTAGAGATCACAAGTAGGCAGAGAGGCAGGCAGAGAGAGAGAAGGGGAAGCAGGCTCCCTGTTGAGCAGAGAGCCCGATGCGGGGCTCGATCCCAGGACGCTGGGATCATGACCTGAGCCGAAGGCAGCCGCTTAACCAACTGAGCCACCCAGGCATCCCCAGAAGCCAATTTTTTTTTACAACCATATATGCGCTTTTATATTTGCCTGCACATTCCTAAGAGAATGACAACGCTAGCAACAACAAAGGCTAGTGGCTACCGAGAACAGACTAGGTGCCAAGCCCCCGGCAGCTTCCTAAGTGCAGCTATACCGAGAGCATTATGGAGCGACATGGGGCTTTTATAAAACCGGGCTCATGTTATACCATGTGCTTTCCCCCTGCCACACAAACACCCTGTGTAGCCCCCCAAGTTCCGACTGACTTTATGCACTTATCAAGGCTCTTCCCTCCGCGTCACACAACACTGCTACTGACAGGCAGGCTACAAAAACGAGCTGCCGGCAGGGGCAACAAAGACACTCCAGAATCAACCAGAAATCACCCTGTCTCAGTGTTCTGGGCACAGGTGTGTCATGAAAGCAAGCCAAAAGGAAATGAGGGGGAGCAGGAGGACTTATCTTTTGGGCTCGCTCGATTAATTTTAGGCAAAAAACATATGCCCAGGGGTATTTTACAAGCACCCCAGGTTTCTAAACACACTTACGGGTTTAGTGTCTTTCAGAGCTTGATTCATCTTTTCACCAGCAACAAAGTTTCAAAAAAAAAAAAAAATGCTCAAAAAGATGGACAACCCAAAGGGTTAGACAAATTGAATGCCAAAGCCTGAATTCCCTTTGATACTATAAACTCTTTTATTTTTCTCTCCAACTAACCATTCCCCCTATCTATTACCACCCTTATTTAGCAAATATAGATTTTTTTAATTTTTAGGAAAAATTAAGGTAAAAGGAAAAAAATAATCAAAGAGGGGAATACACCACATAAAAACATACACATAGGCACACATAACAAAGAAAAGTATCCTGAACGTAACAATCTCTACAACTAGTAAATACAAAATATCCTTTCAATACATCACTGCAAAGAATGGCACATATTATTCATAATGTAGATATTCATATTATAAATGTAAATATGTTGTTTCACATATAAATGTCACATACTGACATATTACCAGATGGTATCTGAGTATTAGATTTTTATTAAGAGAAACCTTGAGAGGAAAGTTGGTTAATTCCTTTTTTCTAAGTCGAGCGAACCTAAG
The DNA here is from genome assembly GCA_003697995.1 of Taxidea taxus jeffersonii. NCBI lineage: Eukaryota > Metazoa > Chordata > Mammalia > Carnivora > Mustelidae > Taxidea > Taxidea taxus. Next base: position 44,802 of record ML111374.1, on the reverse strand, counting down.
ACTTGGTAAAAACCTGTACCTAACAATGAAAGAGAAAATCCCACGGGTTCTGGGTAGAAGCTTCTAATGCCTAATGAACTTTACTTTTTGCTAAGTATCCTCCTCCTGTAATATTAACATTCCAGATGTTTTCATCCTTCCCTCAGCAGAAACGCTGGCACACAGAACATGAAGAAGCCATCTGTTAGCCCTGTCTCTACTTAAAAGAAACTTACTTTGTCAGTTTTTTGAATGAGCCTTATTTTCTAGTCTTTCCTGAAAATTAGGTCTGTTTTAGTATACAGAATTAAAACTTGATAAAATTCCAGTGAGGGTAATTGCAGTTTTAAACATTAAATTATAGTTTTAAACATTTAAACATCTAAAAAACTATCAGGATGTTGTCTGTGAATTACGCTAATGTAGTAAATACTAACTAAATCAAGTGTAAGTTTTATAGGAAAATCAGTAGACACTGGACATCTAGAAGTATTTCCAAATTTAACAATATATACAACCTAAAAAAAAAGACATAAACACACAAAACCTAGATTATAAGTAGCAAATTTCTCTATGAACATAATTCCAATAAAACTATCATTTAAAACAGTTCAGAAAAAAAAAATAAGAGTTAGCATTTCAAATGCCTTTATAACACTAATAATATATTTTATATATTTTGTTGAAAGACTTAACACCCCTTATTCATGACTTTTATATGCCTAACTCCTAAAAGTCTATCACTCTTTTAATGTAGTATATAGACATTTATTCTCTTTAAAAAAAAAAAAAACTTAATAACTTAGAAAAATGTCATTGGTTAGTATTTTGGCAATGGCACTAACTGCTTTGGGAATGAGCAGGCTGTAAGCAAGATGCATACTTACTACATGGGTACACAAAACCCCTGCACTTGATCTTCCTAAGGCCAGGTGGCTTATTCACAGCCTGAATGTGTTAGCTATTTCCTCTAATCAATGTGACCACAATGATTAAAAGCAAGCTTTTTAAAAAGCCAGCCTTACTGTACATTCAATTTCTTACTTTAATTCTTGGGTTTTGTCTTTGGGGTTTTTGAAGAAGCTTCCCCTTCCCTTCCCATTCGTAACCATTAATTACATGCTTTCAGTGAAAATGCCTGCCTTCTCTGTTTTCGATGGTAGGATTTTAAAAATTTACACAATTGCTTGAAAGCATTCAGCTACTGACAGAATACTTGAAAAATCTAACTATAAAATACTCATTTGAGAAAAGCAAAGGAAAAGTGACCAATCATCTGGAATGAGTGAAATACAGTCTCTCAGAGGTAGATGATTCTTAAAAAGAACTTAAAATTATAACCCATTTTATAGGTTCTGTAGCACCATAATAAATATTCTTACAGACCATAGCTTTATGGATCTAAAATAGTGAAATTTTCTAGAGAGCACTTTATTACATTATAATATATACATATTATATCTGGGCAATAAAGTTCATTAATAAAGTTCATTAATTTTAGTTTGGGTGGCCAATACCATAAACACAGCAAAGCACATCTTCATCCCCCAAAGTTCCCTTGTGCTTCCTGTGCACAATCTCCGATACCCACCTTCATCCTCTAGCAAACGCCCATCTGCTCTGTCACTCTATTTCATATAATTAAAAGCATACAGTAGGCAGTCTTGTTTCTGGATCTTTTCACTTAGTATGATGCTTTTGAGATTCTTTCCTTTCTTTATTAAAATGAAAGAGAAGTACAGTTGTACTGTGTATCTCTTAACTTTTTTCCCACTGTATGGACGTACCATAACTTACCACTTATCAGCTGGTGGATATTCAGGTTGTCTGCACTTTGGACTATTATGAATGAAGCTGCTGCTAACATTTTATTCCAGATCTATATGAACATGTATTTTCATTCCTCTTAAATACCTAGGAGTGAGATTGCTGGATTTTATGGTAAATCTCTGTTCAACAGTATAAGAAACTTTTGAACTGTTTTCCAAAGTTGTTGTATTAGTTGGCAGGTCCATTAGCCATGTTGAGAGTTCTGACTGTTTCACATTTTCATCAACACTTGGTGCCATCAGTCATCTTCACTTCAGTCATCCTCTTGAGAAAGAGACTCCTGTGGTTTTATCTGGCATTTCCTCAACAGTAAAAGATGCTGACCACTTTTCATGTGACCATTTGCCATGGATAAGTATATTTTTTGGTGATGTGACAGTTCAAATCTTTCACTTTCCTTATTGTATTCTTTGTCTTATTATTGAGTCGTATGAATTCTTTCTTAATGTGGATTCAATTCATTTATCAAATATAAGTTTTGAAAGAGAGATTTGCCTTTCAGTTTCTTAACGGTTCTAAAACACAGAAGTTCTGAATTTTGATGAAGTGCAATTGATCAGTATTTTTTTTTGTTTGCACTTTTCTGTGCCCTACGAAATCTTTGCCTGAACCAAGCTTTCTCCTGTTTTCTTCTATAAGTTCTGTAGTCTTAGGTCTTATATTTATTTTCCATTTTGAGTTAATTTTTATATATGGCTTGAGGTAAGATCTGAGGTTCATTTTTTCTCAAAGCTTATTGAACCCCAGATTTAATGCAGACATTTTACTGATACTGACTAAACAAAACTTAAAAATAAGAAGTATTCTGTACTCATTTAAGCATCTCAAATTTGAATAATAAATACTTATCTGCTCTCTTTTTAAATTTTTACTTTAAAATAGTTATAGATTACTAGGGGCAAAAAAAAAAAAAAAAATGCACAACAAAGTCCCATGCACCCTTCCCACAGCTTCCCTAATGGTGGCATCTTACACAATAACCAAGAAGCTAATATTGGCAAAATCCAGAGCTTATTCAAATTTCACCAATAATGCATACACCCATATGTGTGTACATGCAATTCTATCAAATGTGTAGCTTTTCAAAAACATCACCATCAGCAAGAGACTCCTCTGTGTGGACCTTTTACAGCCACCTCCATCCCTCCCTGCACTCATCCCTCACCCCTGGCCAACACTAACCTCTTCTCTATCTCTGTAACGGTGCCATTTCATGACCATCGTACAAAAATGGAATCATGCAAGCACACGTCTTTCCAAGATGGGCATTTTTCCACTCAGCATATTTTCCCTGCGGTTCATTCAAGTTATTGTGTGAATCAACAGTTGAATCTTATTGTTGAGTAACAGTCCATGGTAAAACTTGTTTAACCATTTACCTACCGAAGGGCATTTGTATAGTCTGCAGGTTTGGGCTATTACGAATAAAGCCGCTTATGAACGACCATGTACAACCTATGCATACCTTTAACTGCCTTACTTCCTGACATATACACTGCAAAGTAACAAAGAATGGAATCTGTTTGTAAAGGATATAAATGTTCAGTTAAAACCATACATGAACACAGTCAACAAGCTCCTATAGGAGCTTGCCCAGATTCTAGCCAAAATGTAAGATGTCAATGAGGATGTGGAAGAGAGTGTATGTTTGCATGTGAGGGGTTAAAGAGGAGGGAGTACGGCAAGGTCACCCCTCCCCACCACGCCCGGAGCCCTGTGCCGAAGGGCAAACATTTAGTGTTGTCATTTTCTATTGAATGATTCTTTTGTTTTATATTTGTTATAGCACAGAGACTAAAACCTAACCTATATTCAAAGATTGGGAATGTTTGATTATAATTCTGTACTGCTCTAAGGGAAGTTGATTTTATTCTCTAAGATTTTTTTTTTACTTCTAATATGATCAGTTTCACTGACGATCACAATCCACTATAAATGCATGCATACATGTCAGATTCAAAATTTATTTTAGGCCATGGAATACGCCTGCTACCATTTACCGGGAATTAGAAAAATAAAATAACATTACTCAATTAAATATGGTGATTATAAATTTCTTTGATCACTGTTGAAAGGTTTTAATCTATGTTCTATGATATGCTTTGGACGATGGTTAAAAAAAGTTTTTTTTAAAAAAAAAGGACTGACACTTCTGGATGACATGAGCAGGGAAGAAAAAGTGCTACAAGAAGGCTTACCAACAACAGCTGAGGGCTCAGTCCAGCTGACTCCAGAGTGTGACACATATCTTCGGTAGAGCTTTCTCCATGCAAACACTTCCAAAAAAAGAAACTGCCTAGTAAAACAAAAGCAAAATGCATTAACCAATGGCTACTTACCATTTGGACTAACATTCCTCCTGAACTGCAATCTAGATCCCCAGAAAAGCAAACCATCATGAGAGAAAAGAAATTAATGGCTCAATTTGCTTGATTTTAAGGCAGAAGGCAAATCATTACATGTCTAACACTGTCCCTTTAGTATATGTATTAGCCAATAAAACTTTTATGACACAGAGCCTACATATCCAGAGTATCCTTTGTTCACTGAAAAATATACATGAATTTCTTAGCTTAATTTTAAAACACACTGAACCTTTGAGATGCTATCAACTCCTCCCAGGCTTTCCTCCAGAAGAGGCAGGGTTCACAGAGCAGTTCATCATTCCACCCACCTAAAGCCACATACTCCTCTTCACTTATCTTCTTTACGTTGACCACATCTTTCTCACACTCTAAATATTCCAGGAACGTTTTTACGGATAACACACCATCCTTATCATCAGAAAATCGGACTGTAGTAGTCCTGGTTTTCTCCTCTTTGTATTTCTCTAGTAATGCCAGGAGCTTAAGTAGTTCTTTTTCATCAAGCCTCAGTAACACAGCCAAGTCCTTAAAAAAATAGGGGGGGGGGGGAAAAGAGTTTGGATACACCGTATCTTCCTAGGACTGCGCTATAGGAGTCAACCCCATCATCTGAAGTGAAATGCAAAACTATAAGCAAATGATGACTTGTTAATTAATGTTGTAGCTATAATATACTCTGCTTAAAATTTTATCACAAATTCATGAATTTGACGTTAAGTTACTTGAACTAATCTTGAAACTATATATTACTGAGAGTACCATTTTTATACAATTTCTCGAGAATACTCTTCTAAAATGTTTGAATTTTTACTAAAGTTGTATTAATTTAGAATCAAAAAAAAAACTGTAAGAGTATTAACTGCAACTCTTGTGATTCTAAGTAAACTAAACGCCTATTTGAAATGGAATATGTGCTGAGCAGCATAAACACAGTAAAATAAAAAAAATACTGGAAACCAAGCCTCACTGTATCTACATATACATCCTCTGTGTGGCTCTCAGGGATCCAGAGATGGAAAAGTTACAGATATATCTTGCCAGCCTTTCAAACTATTTTTACAGAGCATATGTGCAAAAATCTCTCCTGATATTACTAATATTTTTCTAAATTAGGGATAAAATACACACAAACACACATATATACTTAAAAGACCATAAATTCACCATAGCAAGCAAAACTACCCCCCCACCCTGCTACATGATAAAACTACTCTTGTAAGAATACAGCTTTCATTTTTAATGCTGTTTTCTAAAAACAAGTAGTAAACTTGCAGAATGCCAAGAACACACACCAACAGTTCAATGCCATACTGAATTTACATGAGCTTGTATGAACTATGTTCCATGGCAACAAAAATGATTCCAGACTTGAATTTGTTTTATATGCACAAGATTAGCCATTCAACCGAGAAACTGTACCTTTTTTTGAAGGATCTAAATAATGTCACAGCAAAATATCAATTCTTACAAAGTGTTTTAAAGGTTAAAAAATAGTAAAGAACAATCAGTTAACTGATATTTTAAATTCTGTAATTTTTCTTTTATCTTTCCATATGGTACTGGGGCTATCAAGTGGAAATGAATTCCATAGGGGATTGTTAATGACATATACTTAACTTTCTTTGGTGAGGTAGGAAAGTTTGGATCTTATGAAAAAGAATCTATGAAATATCTAGGCAATTCTGCAGACATAATTTAAGGTCAAGACATAAGGTCAACTTGATCCTTATTGTTTGAAATGATTTTATACTATTGCTGAAGCAGAAAGAAAAACACAAAGATCCTGAAAAATGGCTTTGTTACTTATAATGGCAATCGCAGAATATTATGAAGACTGTTAAAATGCTTTATGAAATGCATCTATAATCCCAAGGATAAAAAGGATATTAGAATGTGTAAGTGGTTTCCAATACAGAGAGAATTTTCTGTTTAAAAATTTTTATTCATGTATGTATATTTAAAATAAAAGTTTTCCGGGGCGCCTGGGTGGCTCAGTGGGTTAAAGCCTCTGCCTTCGGCTCAGGTCATGATCTCAGGGTCCTGGGATCGAGCCCCGCATCGGGCTCTCTGCTTGGCAGGGAGCCTGCTTCCTCCTCTCTCTCTCTGCCTGCCTCTCTGCCTACTTGTGATCTCTGTCAAATAAATAAATAAAATCTTTAAAAAAAAATGAATAAAATAAAATAAAAGTTTTCCAAGTTAAACTTCCATTAAGTTTCAGATACACCAGGTAATTTTTTTTTAAAGATTTTATTTATTTATTTGTCAGAAAGAGAGAGAGAGAGCAAGCACAGGCAGACAGAGAGGCAGGCAGAGGCAGAAGCAGGCTCCCCGCAGAGCAAGGAGCCCGATGTGGGACTTGATCCCAGGACACTGGGATCATGACCAGAGCAGAAGGCAGCCGCCCAACCAACTGAGCCACCCAGGCGTCCACACCAGGTAATTTTTTATACGTGTTATCAGTGACTTGACAAATCACTAAAATCACTTACATAATAATTTTCCTTTAAATAAATGGAAGACATGGACCCTAAGGTTGCTTGCCTTAGGGTCCATGTCTTCCATTTATCTAAAGTCCACAGTCACATGGTAACCGGGGTAATCAGGGGAAAGAGAGGATCACCTTTCTCTCTATTCACTACTAAGGAAACTATTTCTCTGTATGAAAAGTAAGAATTTTGCATACATGCCTAGAAATGAGCAATACTGCACTGTAAGGAAGATTACAAGGCACTGCCATTTTTAAAATGTTTTATAAAATGAAAACATAGAACATTTACTAGAATTAAACACTTTTATGAAGACAGAACTTTTTAAGAGTATTTCATCATGTAGCAGACAAGAGAAAAGCTGTATGAGTTTGTTCACAATGGCTCTGCAGAAAAACCAGTGTCTTCTGTTCAGCAAAATCTTTTTTTTCCTTTAAAGTTTTGCTACTTCAGTAAACTGAATATATTCCAATTGGCAAATCTTGTCCAGTTATGTTGTCAGAAGCAACCTTAGAAAGTGAGTTGAGAGAAACCAAATGCTTCTAGGATAGTGGAAATGGATTAACAATAAACTGCAATATCTTAGCATAAATAACATAAATTTAATACTAAGGCACAGAGAGCCAGCAGGAGGTCTTGTAAAGAAAATACACCTTTACACTTCATAAAAATTCTCAATTATCTTCTTTACTATCAATTAAAAAATTAAAAATAGGGGGGGCACCAGGGTGGCTCAGTGGGTTAAGCCTCTGCCTTTGGCTCGGGTCATGATTCCAGGGTCCTGGGATCGAGCCCGCATCGGGCTCTCTGCTCAGCGGGGACCCTGCTTTTCCCTCTGCCTCTCTGCCTGCCTCTCTGCCTACTTGTGATCTTTGTCAAATAAATAAATAAAATCTTAAAAAAAAAAAGTTTAAAAAAAATTGAAAATAGGGGTGCATGGGTGGCTCAGTCATTAGAGCATCTGTCTTTGGCTCATGTCACGATCCAGGATACCTGGCATCAAGCCCCACATCGAGCTCCCTCCTTTGCGGGGAGCCTGCTTCTCCCACTCCCACTCCCCTGCTTGTGTTCCCTCTTGCTGAGTCTCTCTCTGTCAAATAAAATCTTACAAAAAAAATTTTTTTAATTAAAAATTAAAAATAGATTTTGTATGAGGAATAGAATTACTTACATTATCCGAGAATGGTGTATCTGAGTGAAAATCAAGGGAATTTAACTGAGTGACAGAATCATAAAGATGGAGTAATTTCAGTTTATTGGCACAAAACTGTAGCAATCCTTCGTCAACAGACTCCAGCTCTGAAAGGTGAAAGAAAAAAATACATTGAAGAGATATATTTAACAGATTCATAAAAAGGTCTTTCTTTCATTAATAGTCACAGTATTATGTACTTCTCTGATATGCTAGTCTATTAATACTGAGATACTTAAGCTATCACAGATTACTAGGACAAAGATAATTTTTCCATCATGGGAAAGTGCCCAAATATTTAAGTGTAATAAGGCGCAGTAGTAGTTGGAGGGGGGGCGGAGAAAGAAAAAAGACAGAGCAATCTTAGTCTAATACTCAAATTTTAAAAAAATGATCTGAAAACAGCTTTGAAAATATTCTCCCTCACCCCTTAACTCATACGCTGCCTATTCTGCTCACAGACAGAGGACAGATGAACAGAAAGCTGCCTGGCTCTTGTTATCATGGTGGACAAAGATACCAGAATTCAAGCACAAACTGTGGGCTGTAACAGATTTACCCTCAAGGAAGTCTGGCAAAGAGACCAAAGTACAATTCTACTTAACATTCTCCATCAATCGGGCTTTAAAAAAAAAAAAGGGAGAGAGAAATACTCTCTATATAATACAGTCCTGCATGACAATTTAAGTATCTATCATCTAATGTAAAACAACTATTCTTTTAAAAGGCAGGGACTTTATTTTTATTTACCTCCAAGAGTTGGTATAGTTACAACAAAAGTTAGCATATTCAATAGGTGAAATTTTTAGGAATCTCAATTATGGGTAGAATTTGAAACTGGTGATGATTTAACAGAATGCCAATAGTCTTATTTGATTTACTCTCAGCCCAGTGCAAGATAAATTCTGATTCAATAAACTTCGAGATTTTGGTAAAGCCTTGAGGGATGGGGAACTTTATAAGCACACTATGGTTTTTAAAAGAGGTATTTCTAACAAGTTGTATACACTAAAGAAATTCACTATTTTCTAAAAGTCAGCTTTAAATATGTGTTGGAAAAAAAAAATCTCAACATTAGGATGCCTAAAGTCTTAAAAGGAGATACTGTATCTATTTATTAAACTACTTTTAAGTTGGCTTAAATGTAAATATAAAGCTGGCTTTATATAATTAACATGACAAGCAAAAAGTCACAGCTAGATGAAGTATGCACATTACACACTACAATTTAATAGATGTTAGGTATTCAGAATAAATTGAATCTTGCTGGTTCAGCCAGATAGAGCATGGAGTTAAAAATCCCAGAGTCAGAGATGTAGTTCCTCTTCAGATAAATTTTGAACAGTAAAAAACAATCAGCTGAGGGCTAATAATTTACTCATGGTCCAATTTTGCAAGTCCTCACTGTTCACGAGGGAAGTAGAAGAGAAAATGCAGATTCCATACACTAACAGAACATTAATTCAGAGCGCACTTTTTAAAAAATCATTATCTCAGTCAAAACAAACTTATTTAAAGAATGTTTCATCTACAGAAACTGCTCTCCTCCCATAAAGTTAAATAAAAGACAATGAAAGCAAGAAAATCCTCATGCTGCTGCTTTCACACATGTACAACTGTATCAAATAACCACTTCTCACCGTCCTATACTGGTCTCTTTCCTCACAGTAGAAATATTTTAAAAAGAAATATTTCCAGAAAGAAACAATATATTCAGAGAAGGCTCAGCTGGAGATTGCCTTTGTCCACCAAACAGGGAATAAAAAAGTCTCCAAATACTAAAGGTATGAAACAAGTTTCCTTATTTCTTACAGTATTTCCACACTGAAGTAACATGATGATATCATAAACAGGAATAGTTTTTATAATCAGAATTATAAAATCTGAAGACCAGAACCTCCAATCAGTACAAACCCCATTACCTTGATTTTTTAAAGTGTCCATTAATGTCTGAGTGATGTTTCTAAGGCAGGAAAATGGTAATCGTTCACTTGCCAAAATGCTTTCCAAAGCCTAGAAGAAAGATATTGAGCAATCAGAAGGCACCGATTTTGTTTTTTAAATTTTGTATTTATGCCGATACCTTCACTACCCCAAATTTCCCAAGAGAAGCTCCACAGTTAAGATGTTTTAATAATGTACATACCTGAGAAGGAGAGTTGCATCCTATGTATTATGCAATCAATTTCATCTCATGCCCCTTATGGTGGAATGGCAAAAAGTCCAGACTTAGAAAGAAACAACTACAAGGAAACTGGCATTTAACAGAAGGCCAAGATGAAACAGGGACCGTGACAAAACTATTCACCAATACGAAGAGTATAAGTCTATACTCACAGCCATAAATGAAAAGCAGAGCTATTACTCATCATTGTGTCAATGATGAAAGCTAACAACAACTTAATTACCACTTAATGACTGCATTTGAGCATGGCTGGTGAATGTACAGGCCCCACAAGGTATATCTATGTTCCCTACCTCACCCCACCTACCTCTTCCTGCCCCTCCCCCAGAAGATACTTAAGAGCCTTCACTACCAGTTCCAAAATCTCTCTTTATGCCTGAAGAAGCAACCATGAGAATCACCAATGGGTAGACACAGCAATTAAAGTTCATACTTATCCTTCCGTATTAGCCCATTTAACTGACTTTTTATTGATGAGAGTAAATAATTTCAAAAGCAGGCCGAGAATGTAACATGAGGTAAAGACTGTAACACAACCACCTCTGTGTGTGTGGGGCGAGGGGTGGTGGTGTGGGTGTGGAGAAGAAATCGCCTCCAAGAGTGGCTCAAGAAAGTGGTCAAGCCCATGATGAGGCAACTACATGGTGGATATAAAGAAAGTAACTCAAAAAGGCAAATACCCAGCAAAATGTAATTGTTTCTGTTCTGTCTACCATTAGCTAGCAGCTGGCTTGCCCATTTAGTCACTCTTCCAAAGCCTAAACTACTGTTTTTTCCTTTAGTGTTGAAAATAATACACAACTTCCACCACTAGCTTTTCCAGCATTTTTTATAAAATTCTTAGATTCACATACAATTGAGTAGTACAATATTTTTTAAAAGGTCAAGAAGACAATTTGTAGTATGCTCAACGTTCCCAATTTTGTTGTTTCATGAGTAAGAGAAGAAAGAAGATGGTATCAAAATGGGAAGCCTGGTTTGGGTTATAACCCTCCCTTTCTACTACAGGTTCCCTAAACTACCTTTCTTGGATGCCCACCTTGTCACAGGAATGTCATCTCTCATAACTGAGACTTTGCCCTGAGAAAAATGAGAACCAATTAGCCCTTTTGCGGAATGGAAAACTTGACTAAAAGTCACAGGGACGTGGGGACCTGGGTGGTTCAGTTAAGTGTCTGACTCTTGATTTCAGCTCAGGTCACGATCTCAAGGTTGTGAGATCAAGCCCCTTGTCGGGCTATGCGCCAGGCATAGAGCCTGCTTAAGATTCTCTCTCCCTCTCTTTCTGCCCTTCCTCACCCTTCTTCTCTTAAAAAAAAGTTATGGGGACTTGCCTGTTCTGTAATAAAACAAAAGTATTTTTTAAAAATGACTGCCACAGTGAAATAAAAAGGGATAAAAAGAAATTAGTATTCCCTAAATTCTCCCACATATCTAACATTATTTTAGTTGTTGTGGATTATGAAACTGACGTAGGTGAGGTCCCTACTTGAAGGAGCTTAAAAGAGGTAAAAAAGAAAAAAACTGGTGAGCTAGGATTCAGGTACATGAGATAATTAGAGAACAGAACAAGTAACCACTAGCTATCCAGTTCTGACTAAAAGCAGAGTAGGAATTCAGAGGTATCCACGGGGACTGAAGTGTGTAAGAATTTACAGAGTGAGAACGTGAGCAGCATTATGAGGGGTTCGGAGTAGAGGGGGCGAGCCGACGAAATCACAGTGAGTTGTTGCATCAGAACCGCAAACTTGGCAAAAGGCAACAAGTCTGACAATACTAGGGGACGCTGAGGCTGTGGGAGCAACAGGCCCCTTCCACGGTAGGAGTGGGAACATAAACTAGTGCAAGTATTTTGAGAAGCAGTCTTTCAACAACTGGTACAGCTAGAGAAGCTCAGTGCGCTACAATTCCCGAACATAAAGATGAGCAGTGCCCTATGCACAAGGATAATCACGGTATCCCTGGAACAGCAAAGACTGGAAACAACCTAAATGCCCACTGGTAGGAGCAGAGTGAGTCAAGAATAAGGAAAGACACAGCAGGGTCCTCCTGAGCCACAGGCGTCAATGGGGACGTCTCGAAGAAATAGCTGAAGGAGTCAAGTCCCAGCAAGGAGACACGGAGCAGGACTCCAGTGATACAAAGTTTTAAAAGGTAGGAAATGCCTCGATGTTTTAATGGAGCCATACAGAAATATTATAACTATTAAAAGGAAAAGAGAGAGAAACACAAAATTCTGAACGCCGGTTACCTTAAGAATGGGAGAAGGGGCTTGAGGAAGGACATGTAGGGCTCTTCAGAGTTCTTGGTAACATTCTATTTCCTAAGGTGGGTGGTCATACAGATGTGTTCATGATTATTTTCTGAGTATATGGTATGTACAGATGTGTGCGAGTGTGTGTGTGTTTCAAACATGCACACGTGTGTACGGTAATGTTACTTAATTTAAAAAAAAAAAGGAGGAAAGGAGAAAAGAGAGACAATGGGAACTTCCAAAAGGGAATGCAAAAAGGATGCATGAATAAAAAAACAGAAAAGAGGTTAGCCTGTCACGTTTGGAGGGAAAAGGGAATATAAAGGCTTTCTTAAGAGAAATATGTCCTAGCTACCCAGCAGGAAAGTTTGTATATTATACATACTCACTTGTTTCTTGGTTGCAGGGTACTTAATATCAAGAATTAGTTCCTTCATTTGTGTTTCAACCAAATCTACAAAGAGAAAATTAACCAAGGTAAATTTTTCACTTTTTTTTTTTTTTAAAGATTTTATTTATTTGTTAGAGAGAGAGAGAGCGAGAGAGCGAGCGAGCGAGCGAGCATAGGCAGACAGAGTGGTAGGCAGAGGCAGAGGGAGAAGCAGGCTCCCCGCCGAGCAAGGAGCCCGATGCGGGACTCGATCCCAGGACACTGGGATCATGACCTGAGCTGAAGGCAGCCACTTAACCAACTGAGCCACCAGGCGTCCCAAATTTTTCACTTTTATTACAAGGTAAAACGTTACTCTGAAAGAAGAATGCACTTATTGGTGGCTAGCAATCAGCTAAAGGACTTCTGGTTTCTCTCACAGTATTGTTTTATTGTTACAAATTTTAATATCGCCCAGAGGGCATGCCTCGTATTTACAGAGCAATTCCAATAAAAAATATACATGATTACTTGGACCTCATCTTACTTCGAGGAGTTCCAACAGCTCACAAATGAACGGAAACATTTTGATTGCTGCATTTAGAATACACTACTAATTTAGAAAATGACCTAAGAGTATGCATTATTATTTTGCTGCAGGACACGCACCGAGGTGGGGAGGTCTTGTTTTCAGCAGGGCGGCCAGCTTCTTCACTAGGTGCATGTCCTTGGCTCGTTCACACTTCTTGTCGCTAAAACAATAAATACAACAAACTCTTACAGAATGTGAAATCGCTTTCCTTCTAAGTCTGACACACTCCAACTCTTTTCCTTCATATTCATCATATTTAACTTTAAAGATAGTCTGTCTAATGAGAAAAAAAACCCATAACAAAACGGTAATCACAAAACAAAGAGCAAAACAAGGGACGGAAAAGTTAGCAGAGGGACCCCGGATGAAACTTACCTCAGTGCTAAATGGAAAGGAACATTGACTGTTTTCACACTTTCAGACACTGGATCAACAAGGCAGATCTGGTAAGTCTGTGGCTGCCAACTCTGACTGGTAACATTATTTAAGCCCATTATTTTATAGCCAGGATACAGAAGCCTGGAGAAATAGTAAACCAGTATGGTAAGAATATTAGACAAAAGGAAAAATGCCGAAAGTGCTTTTTCATGATAGCGAGGGACCGCGACATTATTACCAATTCAGGAGCACTAATAAGGCAAATAAACACTGATACCAAAAGCATAATTAAAACGGATCCTGACTGGCAGAGTTCTGCCTCAATAAAATGGGCTAGAAAATGAAAGGACAGTCAGGCCTATGTAGCAACGGCAAAGTCTTCACCTCACTTTACATCATCACCGCAGGAATCTGAAGGGATCTCTCCTTTTGAGCCTCCACAGCGAATGTAAGGGATGGGGATAAATGGCAGCACCACAGGTTAACTTTATTAAATTTGATACTGTATCGTGGCCTTTTCAGTAAGATTTTTTGTTATTAAATACTTAATCCTTAATCATACAGCAGGCGCTTGGAGGGAAAACCATAATAACACTGCAATTCTCAAATAACTTGCAACCTAATAAGTAGCTTTAATAAAGACTTTAATAAAAGCATTCCTTTTTGTAACCAGGAAAATGACAGGGTTTGCCGCTTACCTGCAGTGCTTTCCCACGTTGAAGGCTCCCACTCTAGGTCCCTGCTGTGTGCTCCACACTTCTAAGATTCCCCTTCTTGGTGCATAGATCACAAGGAACTGAGCTACTCGGCTTGGACCCTGAGTATTTCCAAAAGGGGAAAAATCTGCCTTTTCTGGTACTCTTTCGTGGAGGTCCTCTATGATTTGGATCCAACCGATCTGTGCATCTCGATACCCTTAGAGACCAAGGAAAAGGGAAGCTAATTAGTTAGTCTAGGGGCGATAGTATCCTTCTGAAGGACTCTTGGATGTTTTAGCGAGGGGTTTAAGAAAAGCTACAAAAGTACATTATCTTTTTAGTATGAAGTATCTTAAACAGAAAATATAATAATTATAATAAATACTGAATCCATCACTAAGTCTTACTAAATCTTAGCATTTTGTTATATTTGCTTCTGATCACTTCTTATTCTTAAAAATAAAAAAACACCAAAACAACCAAACAAAAAAACAGAGATCATTAGAGCTTCATGAGTACCCTTCCACAAGGCCATGCTTGTTGCTCCTTCTCTTTAAAAAGATTCTCTCCCTTTAAAAAATCCGGGGGTATTATCAGGTTTAGATTTTAAATAAAAGTCTAATCAAAATATAAGAGAAAGATCAACTTGATTTCCTGCTTTTCAAGTCCCTTGGTGCTATGCAGGCAGGGAGAATATGGTGCAAGTTGGTGGCAGGAAGCCCCAGCCCATATGAGAGAGATGTGGCTGACACTGTCCTCTATCTCAGGGGGGCCCCCTTCCACAGGCAACGGACCCTTCTCTCCGAGTATGGGGGAAAACTACACCGGCTACAGAAGGAAAAGCAGCAGCGTCAGCAATAAGATTGCTATAGTGGATCTGGCCCAGCTGGTGTAACTATGTCTTCTACATTCTGGAAAAGTCTTACTGAGAATCACCCTTCACGTTATTTCAGAAGACAAACACCAAGGAGAAATGATGTATCTGCAGCATTAAAACCTGTTTCTATAGACACTTAAACATGTAACAGGTAAACACTGCAGGAATTCTCTGGCAAGAAGGTGACAGTGTTCTCTATCTGTCCAGAGTAACTTAATGTCCTCAAATCCATTACTCCTCACACTGCTCAGTACAGACCAGATTGCATGATTACTGCGGTTTCTAACCAGTAGTCTGTCTGTGCTGACATGTTACTAATCCAGATGATTCCAAAATATGCATTCTCCCCTCTTCCTTGGTCAAAGAGACTTTATCTTTTTCAGGCAGACAGTGTGCCTAGATATTTACAAGTCTCCCTTATAGATAGGTATGACTATGTGACTAAGTCCTGGCTAATGCACTGCAGAAAAAGCTTGGCAGGAAATCATCTTCACAGTGAACTGGCCCAGTTGATAGTTCTTCCTCTTCCTTTCCTCCCTCCTGGAATGCAGATACAAAGGCTGGAGCTCTAGCAGTCATGTGAACCATGAAATAACTTTGAGTGGGGAAGCTCAAGAAGTGAACCTGGCCTCCTGAGGATGTCGTGGGCATATCGTATCAATCCTGAACATGGGTCTTTTATTAGCAGCTAACGACAACTCCTGACCAAGAAACTTAAGGAATTAACCCAAGCATATGGATATAGATGTCATGTCAGCAAAGACGGGTTTTGCCATCTTCAGTTTGAAAGACTTAGCATTCTAGATTTGAAGAGAACATCTGACTTAAACATGACCTTGTGAAGTGGAATGAATGTAACAGGGGCAAGAAACTGATTTCAGGAATTTGACAATGACAGTGAGAACTGAAAAGTATACAAGGAAGAGATTAAAAGTGCCTATAAGTCGATCAAACATAAAGGGCAGATCAACTGGACTACAATCAAGCGCTACTGACATGAGTTCATGTTTAAAAAAAAAATACAGCATAAACATAACAAATTAAGCAGTATTGTCCACCAGAAGCTAACGAATAATACTGCTCAACTACTGGGGTAAAAAAGCAAATTAACATTTTTTTTCTGGATTTTTATAAGGAAATACCTTTCCACATGCGTACTGCAATTCCTCTAGCCACATCCAATAAAATTACTCTGCCAAAATCATCTGTTACTGCTGCCAGTGTGTTACATGGAGACAGACATATACTTTCACCATGGCGTCTAGAATCTGGAAGTCCAAATCTGGTATTTAAAAGAAAATAAAAAGCTCAAATCAAATTCCAGTCTAGAAAAAGATGACAGAATCATGAGCTGCATAAACAAAATAGGTCAAATCTGTTTTTATATAAAGAAATATAGGGGCGCCTGGGTGGCTCCGTGGGTTAAAGCCTCTGCCTTTGGCTCAGGTCCTGGGATCGAGCCCCACATTGGACTCTCTGCTCAGTGGGGAGCCTGCTTCCCCCTCTGCCTCTCTGCCTACTTGTGATCTTATCAGGTAAATAAAATCTTAAAAAAAAAAAAAAGAAGAAGAAATATAAACCCTGCATACATTAATAGTTAATTTATTAACTAATCACACCAGACATTTTGCAACACAAAGTGCATAAGAAGTTTCTTCCATTATAAAATAAAACACCTCAGTTTTATTTCATAGATTTTCTATATAGATATCTAATCTTATATTTTCAGAGACTATCAAGTATAACAATCTTTTCTTGATTAACCATTATATCATAGTAAACAGCACCCTCACAACCAATGAAATTTTGGAATACTTTGCTCCTACACAGGCATCTTTTGTCTGATTTAAGTTCATATTTCTAATCTCTTCTTTGTGCTAGATATCATATCCTGCTGACATCACTCTATCCACCTGAAGAACTTCCCGTCTACTAATTAATAAATAATGGTAATAATTATCTCTCAAATGTTGTTGGTCTAGAACCAGTCTTACTTTAGCTTGGAGCAAAGTCCTGAGACGAGGTACCCCAATGCTCTAACCTACTTGGGCGGCACAGGGCCCTCTGGCTTACTTCTTGATTCTTCAGTGAATTTAGAAAATATGAGGTGTTATCAAATTTTTTTAAAAATGAAAAAACCTTAGAGGATCATCTTCAATAAATTTTAATAACAGATCAATTAGTTATATCTCTTAGGCGAAGAACATCTGTGGGGGGGAGGGTTCTGGTTCCTTTTTCCTTTTATGGTAGTATTTTATATTAGGTAATAAAAATGATTTAAAAACAAAATAAAGCAAAAATCACACTCTCTCACCCCAGAACCTGACACATACACTGTCCTACAGCATAACGGAAGGGAGCAAAAGAGCACAACCCTGCCTTCTGAGGAGTGCCTGAATGCATGGGACTCTATGTTTTTTTAAAGAAATCACTAAGCACGTTCTAAGTTTACACAGCTCACTGACAAACCATCTCAGCTCTTTAAAAAAATTCAACAGCTCTCCCAAAACAAATTTTCTGGCAACTTAAGCTAAGGTTATAGGTATTTGGGGAAAAAAGCCCACTCAGCAAATGCATACTGAGCACCTCCCGTAGGCTGGGAGGCAGCTGTGAGCCACACAGCCAAGAACCACCGTCCTCGTGGAGTTCATACCCTGACAGACCTCGTGGGATCAGCACAGCGGCTAAGCGCCCCGCAAGGCCAGAAGTTCAAGGGCACTCCCGCTACAATACCGAACCGCGAGAGGAGCGTGACAGACTTGCCTGACAGCCAACGGGGTGGCCGGCTCGACCTTTGGCTTCTGCCTCTGCGCGGCTTCTTCTTCGTGCTTGCTCTTCCAACCGAGCCAGCCACTGGGCAGAAAGGAAACGGAGAATAAAACCAACGCTCCCAGCATTTTAACGTGCAGACGACCAAAAGAGACGTGCAGACCACACAGTTAACTTTGCAGACACACAGATAATACAGCTACTTTTACCCGGGACGGTGCTGGAATTACCTGGCAGCGTTAAATAAAGCAGAAGTGAGTTTACTTGCGACCGCCAGCGCCACGTGAGACAGTAAGGGCTGGGTGCTCCCCTGCAAAACAGGATGCGCCGAAGAGAAAA
Organism: Taxidea taxus jeffersonii; assembly: GCA_003697995.1. Classification (NCBI taxonomy): domain Eukaryota; kingdom Metazoa; phylum Chordata; class Mammalia; order Carnivora; family Mustelidae; genus Taxidea; species Taxidea taxus. The sequence continues at coordinate 26,487 of ML111374.1, read as the reverse complement.
CTCAACAACTGACAAAGAGACAAAGCACGCTTTCTAGGCAAGCCTTAGTTTTTAAAACTTGTGAAAAGCTGTAAAGCCTGGACTAGCAAAAACATTTCACACCTTTCAGACCATACAACAAAAACTTTATTTTAGGAGGTAGCCATAAAATCAAAAGCTTCAACTCTAGAGTTGAACAGTAAAATCGCTAGCCCTCTATTTGTCTCCAGGATTTTCCTCCTTAAGTTGTAATTAACTTAAAAAGTTCAGGCTAGCACATTAAGATGGCATTATTCTAGCAGGGCTATGGAATTCTGATCTACGTACAACTGGCTCCTGTCCTTCCTTTTTTTTTTTTTTTAAATATATATTTTTATTAAAGTAAAGAGATAGTCTGGGCAATTCTGAGAAGGTTGGTTTTTTAAGCAAGAAATAAGAGACACCCAGTCCAGCACCTGCTGGTCCCCTATTTTAGGAGCCAATTTTCACCACTTATATCAACTATAGTTGGCAGGTTTACAATTCGCGATTTACTCCAATCCCTGGTAGGCCGAAAGTCACAACCCTGAGCCGCTGAGGACTGCATCAATATTTAAAGACAAATCAACTGTCCAAGAACTTGGGGCTTCAGAAACACAGAAGTCTGATCTACGCTGACTTTGGTACCCTCTCAGTTCCCCTAAGAATTTAGAAGAAAGTCAGCGGAGACTAATTTTAGCTTCCAATGAAACTGAGAAATGTAAACTGCTGAATCTTTCTAAGGCTAACTCACAATATTCCATTTGTAGACAAGCTGAAAAACCAAGGGAGGCCTCACTCGTGACCAGGGAGGAAACTCCTACCTCTAGCGCATAGAAGAAGCCAGTAAATGGATTGGACCCGACAGTGATGTACTGCGACATGGCAGGTGGACTGTTTTTAATTGCTGCGTTAAATCCCCCTATGTTGGAGGCAGTCTTCATTTGGTCGAAAGGGGACAGAGTCATAATACCTATTTTAAAACAACAACAGCAACAACACGTGAGCAGAATGCCCTAAAATGACACTCATTTTAGGTCATTAAATTTTGACGTCAATGCCATTCGAAGCCACAAACTGCTCAGTTTTATAGAACAGATAGAAGTCATTTTTAAAATATAAAAAATCAATGTCATAAGCTATCTGTAAGATATTAAAAGTGCCATCTATTCCTCTAAGCCATAAAATGCTACAAAACCAAAATTTAAATATTAATTTTTTAACAGATACAAAATTCAAACAGTACAAAAAGTATAGCCTTGCCTAGATCTCCAGGTTTCAGTCGGTTCTTAGAGGCCCCAACTGAAAGTCTCTTTTGTTGCTTTCCAGAGATGTTGTACATACATAAATGACAGTGGCTGTGTGCTTTATTTAATAAAATATCAAGGAGACATGCCTCATTCCTCTTCATCACTCATCCACTGTATGGCCATACCGTAACTGATCTGACCTACTGATGGACATCTAGATTGCTTCCCATCTTTTGCCATGATAAACAATGCTGCAATTTATATCTTTGATATGTCTTTGTGCACCTACAGAACTCTACCTGTATGGAAAATTCTTATAGACAGAAGTGTGGACTCAGAGGAGATCACATTTTTTAAAATTTTATTCTATACTGTTATATTGCATTCCAGAGAGGTGGTGCTAACTCCCCCCCAAAAAGTGAGAGAGCATCTGTGCTCCTATACTCCTCCCAACCCAGCAAAAACAAACACTTTCGAACCTTTACTTTGTAGTCCAGAAATCCCCAACTTTTCTAAGGAAGAATTAACTTTTCATTTTCCCCAAGGCTCTAGGAGCAAAAGCAGACAGACTGAATGTTGGCACCCACATGCCTATGTGGAGTAGCAGAGGAAAAACCAAGCTCATGTAAATTCACCTGGGTGGCAGGAAGAGACGGAAGGTGGGGGTAGATAAGCTTAAGACCTAGGAAGTAAAGACATACTGCTAATGCCAACCTGTGTGGGCTCAGGCACGCATATGGGACCTGGGTCGTCACATGGTCCATGAAGATACCCAGTTGGGAAGTTCTGAACTCAAATACACTGTAGAATGGAATAAGAATTATCCTAATTTTCATACATAGGTGTTGCCTCTACTTTGCCTGCAAGCGGTCAAAAAACACATTGTTCCTGAAGAAGACTCCTGGGAAAGGAAATACTTTTAGAGAGTTCATGAGCAAGCCATTTGCTGGATTCAGGGATTAAACTGTTGCAGAAGTTAGACTGTGCAGAAAGATCAGAATGCCTGGCTCACATTCATGAATGAATTCTTGATTTAAAATGCAAAATGTTTTTACTATATGATAAAAATTTGCATAATTTTTGCCTGACTCTACCAGAATGAAATCAAAGGGTGAATTGTAGGGCATATACATTGAAATTTAAGCTTTAGAATAACTTCTCTCCATACTCCCACATGCTACAGGTGGGAGTATAAACCGCTACAAGCTATCCAGAGGACAATTTTCCAAAACGCACCCAAATTTTAAGCAGGTTTATTCTAATTTATTCTAAAGAGACGGCTGATCAGTTTTTCCCATCCTTACCCCTGTGATCTTCCCCTTCTCACAATTTCAGTCATCCACTTTCAGTGCCCCATACAACTAAGATCCTGTCGTCAACTCTATAGCCTTTGAAACCCTGATTTCAAGCAAACCACCTTTTGACAACCATCTCGTAGCTTTCCATCTTACTCTAGTAACCCTGTAATATTCCACAATTTCATCAAGAATTTCATTAATCCTATTATTTTTTCACTATCAAGCAATTTCCACGTTCACTCCCCTTCTCATCTGGCTTAGATTTGTGTTCCATCACAGTCATTCTCTTGCAGACACCTACCATTGCCCTGTGTCTCTCTCACATACTCACCCGGCTAAATCCTCACCTGGATGACCTGATCACTGCCCGGGGGGGGGGGGGGGGGGGGGGGGGGGGGGATACACCTGGGTTTCAGAGTAAGGTTCACAAACAAATAGACACCCAAGACCAGCCCCAAATCCTACCGTCCTGCTTGGCCCCCACCCCTGTGCCTCCATGACACTCCTCTCCCACAGTCTACAGCTGGCTGACTACACCTCCGTGTTACTATCTAACATGCTGTCCGGCCCTCTATACAACAGCCAAGTGGCGGGATCCAGAGGTCTGCTGTCTTCTGAGTCACCAATCTTAGCATTATTTTTCACTGATTTAAAGCAAATGAAGACACAGCTTATTGACAGCCCCTCTTCCTTCTACCATATCCTTCCAATATACACATATTTCAATTTTTTAAATTCACATTCACTGTTTTCATTATTAAGAATGATATAAATATTACTCACTGCTGAGACAAGCTGCCTACTGTAAATACATTTCCTTAGATGTGAGCTTTATTGTATTTCCTGAACATCTGAGGCCTTTCCACACTTTGAAACACCTTAGTATAAATATTAACATAATTTATATTATAAATTATAATTTACAGTTAAAAGACATATTAAAATATATTTCTATAAGCAGAATACCAACTTGAAATATAATTAAACATTAAACTACTATTACGAATTAAATATTATTAAAATATTCATATTAATTTAAATCTTAATATAAAGTTCCATAAAGTCAAACTCATTGGATGATTTCCTAGGTCCATTACAGTGGCTAAAGAAGGCTTCTTTGACAAAATAATATTTGAGCAGAGACCTGAATGAAGTGAGAGAAAGAGCCACGTGGTTAGCTGCGTAAAATTTTCCAGGCAGAGGGAGCACCAATTGCAAGTGCTCTCAAGTGGGAGGATGCTTGGTGCATCTCAGCAACAACAAGGAGATGAGCATGGTGGAACACACGGCGGGGGGGGGGGGGGGGTGCGGTGGGGTTACTAAAGAAGAGAAGGTAAAAAACATACCAAAAAACCAGGCAATGGCAGGCCTGGTATGCTTCTGTCAAGCCTTTGGATTTTATTAGGAATAAGATGAGAGGCCACTATAAATAACATTTTGTGCAAAAGAGTAACAAAAAATGACTTATTCAAAAGGATATTAGCTGCTAACTGGTGAAAAGATTTTAGAGAGGGAAGAAAGGCAGCAGAAAGACCAGTTATAGTATTTTTTCCCTCAACAGTTCAGGCAAGACATGACGGTGGCTCAGACCACGGTGCTAACAGGGATGGAGATGAGCAGTGGTCAGACAGGAAGAGACAAATGGGGGGCTGGATGAAAAACATGAGAAAAAGAGGGGTCAAGGATGACTCAGAATCCGTTCTGTTGCGAGCAACAGAAGAGATGATATAGAAGAAAAAAGGAGGAACAAGTCTGAGGGAGGAAATCAAGAATTCTGCTTTGGATATGTTAAGTTTGGATATTCAGGTGGACAAAAAGTTCAACAGCAGCTGGAGAAGGAATATGAATTTTAAGGAAGAGGTCAAGACTGGACATAAAAATGGAGATATGTGTGATCCAGTTTCTTGTTCTTGTGTTTCTAATTTTTGAAAGTAGGGGTGCAAATATTTCTACTTCGACCTACTCCAATCTGGCTTTCATCCTCACTGGTCCACCTAAGTCCTCATATCATACTCAATGAAGAGCTCTACGTTGTCAAATCCAATGGACCCTCTCCCTTTCCACAGTCAACTGCTCCCACCCGAATTTTTATCAATAATCTGGACTTCTTCCCTAAACTTTAGACATGTATGTCTAACTGCCTACTTGACACCTCCACTTGAACATGTAATTGTGTCAGAAGTTAACCTGGAAAAAATTTAACTCCAATCTGTTCACCTCAAATGTCTTCCTTCTCCTTATTATCATTTTAGTAAAGTCTGATCATCCACTCATTTGCTCAAATTGAAAAACCAAGAAATCCTTAAAATAACAAAATAAAAACTATGAAATCCTTGAATCTTTCCTTTCTCTTATTTCTCAAATCTGTTCCTCTCCAAGTGCAAAATATGTCTTTACTCCGTCTACCCCTCTCCAACTCCACTGCTCCCATCAAAGGCAAAGCCATCATCCTCCCCTCCTGCAACAAACTCCTTCCCAGTCTCCCTGTCTTCACTTTTTATTTTATAAGCCTCTCTCTAAGCAGCAGGTCAGGAGGATGATTTTAAATATTCCTTATCTAGACTCCATCAATGACATCCACCATACTTAGAACAGAATCCAAACTCCTTATCCTATGTGATCTGACCCTAGTCTACATCTCCAACCTGACTTTGTCCTGTTGACCCTTATGTTTACAATCAAGTCATACTGACCTCCTTCCTGTTCCTCAGGATGTTGAGGCCCCACAGGCCTATCTCTTTGCTGCTTCCTCTGCCCAGAATGCTCCTCCTGCACGTCTTCACATAGCGGGCTCCTTCTCACCCCTCACATCTCAGTGTGAATGTCACCTCCCTGGAGAGACCTTTCCTCACCAGTCTACCTGACAGTCCTCTCTCTTTACTCTCCATCATAACCCTCTGCTTATTTTCTTCGTGATGCATACCAACATTTCAAAATTACCAAATTATTCATTTGGTTCGATCATTCACTGTGTGTCTCCTGATCACCAGAATGTAAGCTTCATCAGGGCAGGGTCCTGTTTGCCTTGTATGTCTAGCTCCAATATTAATTAACACCAAGGGCATAATATTCACTTATTTGTTGAATGAATTAACCAAAACTTCACATAAAGATGCACATGCAAAATAAAGTACATTGTACTTTAAAAAAAAAATCATTTTGTAGGCTGGGAGATAAATAAATAGATGGATAATTTCTATCCAATCATTGTTCCTAGCCCGCTGCAATGTTCCGCACAGTTCAGTTAACAGAACAGGGAAGCTACCCTGAATGCACTCAACACTTTGGAATTTTGCAGCCAAAAAGTAAAGACAGACTAACTGGCTGCCAGTAAAGTGCTGATTGCACAGTGTTCCACAGAACAGTGCAACAATAAACAAAGAGATCTCTGTGTCAGGTATCTTCTGTCTAACCCTGCAGATTCACACTCCTTCCTTTTCTCCCCACCCACTCCCAGGTGCCAGTGTGTGTCCATTATGTTGACCTCCACTTGGGTTTAGACGATGGGAAGCCTCATCAGCAGATCAAGGACAGAAAGGAAACTGAGGCCAGGACACCTATTTCCCTGAGACATTTGTGCAGAAGTCAACCTGCTCTTAAGATGCTGATTCTACTCATCATCTCCAAGTTCTGGAACTGCTCCAGGCCGTCACCCCATTTGGCCTGGGAGTGGTTAACAGCTGGGCTGCTAAGAACCCCTGAGATGCTGTATCATTCCTTACGGTTCTCTTACACCACATCTTCCCAAGTAGTTTCTCTATAAATAAAACAAGTTTCAACTGTCCTATTTCAAGGGTGCCATCTGTCTTCTATTAGGACCCTGATAAAAATGTGTATTTAGCAAAACTGATTGGAAAGCTCTTTAAATACATTGATTAGAAAACAGCTACAGTATAGTTGGTTTGATATAATCCTATTTATGAAAAACTACTTCTCTATAGAACCATATATATATTACACATGCATTTCACATACAAGCCTGTAAGGAGGTTTACCAAAATGCGAATGGAGAGTATCTCTGGATGGTATGATGAAGGGGATGTTTTTTCTTTTTCTTTGTATATTTCTATACTATTCGAATTTTTTAACAAGCATATATTGATAAACAGAAAAAAACAATTTTTAAGTAGTATTTTCTTCTCCACCCCCATTTCTACTACCTTAATTCAGAAACTCATCACTTCTTACCAAGATAATTACAGCTTCCTTACTGTGCCTAGTTTCTAGTATCGACCTCTCTATGATAGCCTGCAAAACCTTCCACCAAAGTGACTTTTCTAACAGGCTAAGTGATAATACCATTCTCTTGCTTAGAATTCTCCAATGGCTCTCAGTGCTGCTAGGAGAAAGATCTAAATTCCTCTGCACAGTACAGGAGCCCCTTCAAAATCTAACTCTTATGTATAAGCTTGCTTGCCAGCTGGTTTTAGTGCCCATTAGTTTTACAGCAGACAGTGCACTTCCACTCCCGGTCCGTGTACAGGTCGACCAGAGGCCTTCTCTGTGCTTGTTCTCCTGGTCAAGTCCTACTCATTTTTCCAATGTCAGACTGAAGTCAGCTTCCTGCTCCCTACTTCTCTCAGTGTCAGGGGCTTCTCTGCTCCCACTCCCGCTGGTCCCCTCGTCTCCTACTCTTGTATTCCTGCAACAGTTTTCACATGTGTCTTCCAACTAAACTCATGCTTCCTGGATGAGACCATGTCTTTTCATTCCTGTGTTCCCAATGCCCAACAGAGTGAGTCTTCAAATATGCTTGCAAGAAGAAATCTGTTTTAATCTACATTCTGCTGGTCTAAAGATTATATTTTAGAAGACTGATCTATGGTAATTTCATGGATTAAACTTATCTGCAAAAAAATTTTAGACAAACAGTGAAAGACCTAAAACTGTTCGATACTGCTGCTGAAGACATAATTGTCTCCTCCTACCACTTCTTAAACACATACATTATGATAATCCATAAGTCTGGAGTAACTTCCAAAATGTCTCACTAAAGGCGATGCATTTTCTTTTCACAGAAGGATAAATGTACATTTCTCATAAACGAGACACATCAATTAAAAAGTGAAAAATAAATTGCATAAAAATTTGAACTAGTAATGCTTACCAATACTAGCATGATCAATAATAGCGTCAATATCTTGGAGACCCCATTTCTTATACGCTAACGGTGGGGGCTGTATGTTCTCATTGCCAGATGCTGCAGCTGTTAAAGACAAAAATCAAACAATCCAAACTTAACTGTAATGGATGAAGTTTTACAAAAAGCCATTAAAAATGTAATAACTTGTTTACTCTAGTGTATGTGCTGCGGAAGCGAGCACATAACTTGTTTACTCTAAAATATAAATGATAATAACGAGGAAGGTAATGCAAACAAGGTTAAAGTGAAGTTTATTCATGCCAAGACAATACGTGTAAAATGCGAACATTAAGGGTAAGTTGACTGTCACAAAAGATTTTAGGAACACTCATGTAATTGGAGGAGGCTATTAAAAACCCTACAATATTACTGAAATTTAAGGTGAATTCAAACTGCAATTGATGACAAAATAAGCAATTTCTTCCCCTTGAGAAAGACAGTGGATAAAATCCTGGGAACAGCTACCAGTGCCTTAACTTGGTGAAAAACAAAAAACCTGAGGATACACCTGGCAGGTGCGCACATCCAACAAGGTCTCTAAGGCAAGCAACCAAGGCCAGCCTTGACAGATATGTTGACAGCAACAGCATTACCAGAAAGAATGAATAAAACGCCCATCACTGCTCAGTATTTCTGCCTAGTGAGTAATGAAAAGAAAAAGCAGTATTACACCTCTTGCTACAGGCACAAGGTCCTATTAGTAAATTCTCAAGCTACATATTAGAATACAGCTGGAGGGGCCTGGGTGGCTCAGTCAGTTAAGAGTCTGCCTTCGGCTCAGGTCATGACTCCAGGGTCCTGGGATCCAGCCCCGCATCAGATTCCCTGCTTAGCAGTGAGTCTGCCTCTCCTTCTGCCTGCTGCTCCTCCTGCTTGTGCTCAAATTCTCTGTCTCTGACAAATAAAATCTTAAACAACAACAACAAAGAAACACATGACATTAAAAAAAAAAAGAATACAGCTGGATTCTGGTTGCTTATTCCAGAAAGTACTATAATAAGTGAAATATATATTCCTCTAAGCGTTTCAGATTTAATAGTAAGGCCAAGAAAAGAGAATTTTTCCTACATGCAGAAATAAAAAGCACAACAATTTCTTGGCTACGCCATCAGAATTCTTTTTAGAGCAACTTATGGTAAGAGGGCACTAAATGGTTTACTTCCTTCCTAGAGACAAAATGGCCTTATGGTCTTAAACAGAAAAATAACGAGGAATTCAAAATTAACAAAAATTAAATGGCTGAAAATACCAATTATAATCATCTATTTCTAGTTTATTTCATTGACTGAATTCTTACCTACAGAAAACTGCCGGTCTCTATAGGCATATATATTAATGGTGACTATTTTAAATGACCTCAAGATAATGATGCTTACTGTGCCTAAGTTTAAGTAATTTAAGATTATGAAAATAGGTGTAAACATTCAAACAAGTTCTGGCCTAAGAGAAAAGCATGTACTATTAAAGGCCCACATAGCCAAAACTTCAGGATTTTACCAATCACATCAATCTGCAAACAAAACAAACTTTCGTTTTAGGGCCATTAAGGCCGCTCTACCCAAACCCAGAAGAAAAAGAGAAAAGTCTCCACTAATCCTGGTATTTTCCCTGGGTTTAATGAAGGCTTTTCTAAAATTGGGATCTTAAAATCGATGACGTGTTTTTCTCTGAGAGCATTTTTGCTGCTTAGTGGTACATAAAATATGAGTGCAGCTACAAACAATGGCATCTTGAACTGGATGAAATACAACTTTCCTCTGTATCCTTGTAAGAAGGTAAACTCTGAGTAGTAAGACGAAGAACTCTCGATTATTTGTGCACTTTTCACCCCCAAGTTTGGAAATAATGTAGTCGCCCATATTCACACCGTTCAGGCCTCCAACTAGTCCATTCAAAAGTGTTCCACGTTAGCAAAAAGCTGGGTTGACTCCCTGCTGCATCCTGCCTACCGGCGGGAAAACTACCCCCGCACACAGTGGTATCTTTACCCTCAGTGAGGACGGCCGCACTGTAGAATCACGGGATTCTAGTATACCAGCCCGAGAACTGCTGGTCTGGTGAGAAATTTGGTTCCCCCACCCTAATAGGTAAAGAAGGTAGATTTTCAGTCCTTGCTTTTATCTTACTAAGCAATCTACCCAAAAATGCACTCCCATCTCTACAGTAGCAGGGTTTTTTTTTCTGTAAATCTAGTACAGAGGCCTCTTTAATGTAGAGCACATGTTTCATTCTCTAAGTAGGTTAGATTAAGTAAGACGTTAGAGGTTTGATACATCTTGCCAAAAAATTACCTTTTGCTACCTGATTTCGACAAGCACGAAGAGACTGAAAAAGGCTAAATCCATCAATAGTCACAATGGCAACCGGATATAAGATACTCAACTCTTCATTCTATTAAAGAAATAAGAAAGAAGAAAATAATACATGTTCATCATTCCTAAGCAGATTTGCTTTTGTAAAATAGCAATTGACTAAGTATTGCTTTGCATTACTGATTAACTCACTGAAAGATATTAATAGGAATTAGTCTAGTCTCCCTTACTAGATTAAGTTCCTTCTACAGCTCCAGTCCCCAGATCTCCAGGCCATCCCTCGTACAATTTAAGTCCACACAGGTACACAATACATGCATGTGTTTACTTGAAACCTTTTGGAAGCAGGATGGTAAAAAGAAGGAAGGCGTATTTACATAGATTTGATGATGTATACTGTGAGCCAAAGAAGAGCACAGCAGTTTTTGTGGCTCTACAATCTTTCATTTTTGACTGTGAGACTATCAAATTCTCGCACAGCGCGTGCAAAGTGAAAACTATACCTATTTATAGCTTACATACGAAACAGCATTCTTTTCTGTCCAAATCTTCAGTTCAGGCATCTACTTTCCACTATAAACAAAATCTTCACCCCCTTTCTGAGAAACGGGTATAGCAGTAGTATTAAAAATAAAGCCAGGGTTATGGACACTGGGGAGGGCATGTGCTATGGTGAGTGCTGTGAAGTGTGTAAACTTGGCGATTCACAGACCTGTACCCCTGGGGCTAATAATACATTATATGGCTATAAAAAAATAAATAAATAAAAATGCCATGTACTCCCACATGATAAAAATAAACAAAGAAAGAAAGAAAGAAAGCCAGAACTTTTTTCTTTTACTAAAAAATTTTTACACCTAAGTCCGAATCAAAAACATATATACCACATCTGTGCTTAAGTCACTCTCAAATTCCAAAAGTAAGGAACTCTTCCGGGCTTCTGACTAAAGTGTTTTATTATATTGTAGAACAAAACGCAGGGTTAAATAAACAAAAGCAATTTCATTTCATTAAATAAACAAAAGCAAGACTGGGGTTTCTTGACTCAGCTATAAATAGGTTATATTTCTAGAATATGACAGCAGGGCTAACTATGCTGCAAGACAAAGATTTGCAGGATTTGGAGAAACAAGGGTTTCCCCCAAAAGAGAGAAAAGGCAACTTCAAAGCCACGGTTCCTCTGAACACAGTCGTCTACACTACCTGTTCGGTCACGCCAGGGTGCCGTGGGATTTCATAGGTCCTGCACTTCAGCTGTAGTACTGGGTCTTCATTCAAAAGTTGTGCGAGCAAGAGCACACCATTCTAGGAGGAAGCACAGAGAGGAGCCCTGCTTGTTTTTTTACCAAAAGACCTGAACCAGTATGGCCAAAGAGTGTCATTTCCCCAGCGATTTCCCATGGAGATCAGATACTCTCTCAGAAGAAGACAGCTTCTACCAGAACTTTCCAGCACAACTTCTCCCCCCCAGCCCCAAGTCCCTGCTTTTACCCCCATGCAGTAGGTATTCGCAAGCAGCAGGTGATCAGTCACAAGAAGGACAATGCAGATGCACAACTAGATATTCCAGTCGAGTGGTGTTTTCTAGCTGCTCAACACCCCACTCACCTCAGTGTAGAAGCGCACGTAACCTGAAGTAAAGCCCACCACGATGCAGGTCCAGTCAGGACGCCCTGTGGAACTCCTATTACGGACAAAATTTATGCTCTTAGTAGCTCATAAACCAAAGCAAAGAAAACAAACAACTTATTTTTCCTTACCTCTTTTGGCTTGCTAGTGGGATACATAGAGCACTGGTTACATGTTCTCTAAAAACAAAAACAAAATTAGACGATTATCTAATGAATTTATCAATTACTTTAATTCCCCTGTAATTTTACATTAAGGGCAACCCGTGGAAGAATGAGCTCTATGGATCAGTTTTATTCAAGGTGTAAGTAAAAATACAGTAAAACTCCACCATAAGTAGAATTATAAATATCATTCGCATAAGAGGTGCCTGGGTGGCTCAGCTGGTTAGCCATCTGACTCTTGATTTTTGGCTCAGGTCACGATCTCAGGGTCATGAGATCGAGCCCCACAACAGGCTCCACGTTGAGCAGGGAGCCTGCTTAAGATTCTCTCTCTCTCCCCTCTGCCCCTGCCCTCCCTAGCACATGTTCATGCTTGCTCTCTCCCTTAAAACGAAAAATAAAAAAATCATTCACATAACCGGTGACATCACATTCACATGAGGTTAAAAAACAGGATTCTTGATTCTGTGTTATAAAAAGCACAAGAGAGGACGCCTGGGTGGCTCAGTGGGTTAAAGCCACTGCCTTCGGCTCAGGTCATGATTCCAGGGTCCTGGGATCAAGCCCCACATCGGGTTCTCTGCTCAGCGGAGAACCTGCTTCCCCCCCTCTCTCTGCCTGCCTCTCTGCCTGCTTGTGATCTCTGTCTGCCAAATAAATAAATAAAATCTTAAAAAAAAAAAAAAAGCACAAGAGAAAGCAAAAACTTTACCATAGACACAACCGATTATACACAGAACTGAGAACTAGCGAGTCATCACCAGTCATTTCCTGTAGTGCCCTCTCCTTTGCACCAGCAAGCACTGACTGGGTAGAGTGTGGGAGGAACGTCAGTCACATTACAGGCAAACCATGTTCCTGCAAGTACATTATTCTAGGGACGGACCCCATTTCAACTAGTTGGCTTCTTCCTTGATACTTTGCAGAATTTGCCCCAGATAACCCATTTCCAAGCACATGCTCAGCTGGATGTTCCCTAAGATTCTTTTTGTGACACGTGGACTTGAAAAATCTGTCAGGATCTCGGAGACTAACCTTCAAAATTAAAATAACTCCTACTGACTGACTTTAATGGAGCCTGTCAACCCGCGGGACCCATCAACAGCTTATTCAAGAAACTATAACCACTTCTGCCCTATACATCTTATTAGGCAACCACTGAACAAATTCATCTTTTTGTCTGTTGTCTTTAAAGGAATGGAGCCATTATGTCTGTTGCATTTCTGACAGATATTAAATGTCTTCAAAATGTTTAGGCTAAATGACTTAAGAAGAAATATTGTCATTTATTTTCATAAGAGTAGAAAACATTTCAGTGAGTGGCTACGATGTGCCAAGCATGGACTATGGGCTTCCATTTGGTTGTCTTTTGTCTGAACCCAAGGTCTGAAGTATCTTATTCATTCTCACCAGATAGCTTTCAGTCATAAAAATTTAAGTGAAAACAGTTTTGGGTTCCAGGTTCCAGGTGAGCAGCAACACCACATAATCACACTGAAGAACTACCTTACTGGGTCATTTAGAAACCTGGATTTACCAACTTGCCTTTCTGAAGTATTTATGAGGTTTAAGAATTAATGTAGCACTGTCCCCTTCAGGTACAAGGCCAGTGCTACCCAAGCAGAGAAGACAATGGCTGCCTTGGACCTTTTGGCTAAATAAAATTAGTGGTGGAGAACACAGGAAACGACAAATTATGGAAAGAATGGGATTCTCTGAGTTCTTTAAATCTCCTCTGTGAACAGGAGTAAAAAAAAAAAGGAATCACATGAGTAAAATTTAGAATTGCTGGCTTAATCAGGCTCTACAACCTCTCAGTTGGGATGAACAGATATTCACTAAGTATCCCAGCGATGAAACTTCTCACTTATGTGTCAAAGAATTTTACATACACATTTAATGCATAGAGAAGCAAAAACTTAACTCATACCCACCCTTCTTCGACATTTAAAGAACCACTCCAGCCAACAGCAAATTGCATTTCTTCCTTTCCTTTATCACTGTATTTCCATTTTGCTGAAAAAAAAAGTTATCATATAAAATCACTTTATAGTATACTAAAACAGTGATTTATGAATTGCATGGTTTCCCTTTAGAGTGAGTACAGAATGTAACTATTCTATATTAATGGGTTTGGGTCTCTTTACAGGTAAACTCTGAAAAAAAATTTTATAAGATTTTGACTACTTGGCTACTTGCCTTTAGTCTCCCCTTCCTCCAATTAAATTAATCCAATGTCCTAGCTCTTGCAGAATAAAGTTATTGACTCTTATACACCACCCCATCCCCCCATTTATTGTATTTTTAAAATGACTTTCATCTTCAGATGACAGAGAACATTTTTCTATCAGATTTATGCTATAGGAAGATAAATCTTTTAAGACCATTCTATAGCATTTAATATATGATCTGATTTTGATCAGTGAGGTTTTTCGTATCTTATGTAAACCTTAATCTTAATCTTCAATGCAAATTATATATTGAAAAATTATGCCCCAAATAAGAAACTAGAGTCCTATGAGTTTTCAGATTATAGTTGAAAATCACCTCATTCACATGATTACTAAAAAGGGGTCAGCCGCCTTTTTAGCTCTGACTGTCCCCTGAAAAAATTGGACAATGTCCAGTTTGGCCTCTGACGTGCAACAGAGCCATAGGTAGAGTATCTGCAGTTAAGAAAGAAAAATAGGAAACAAACAGAATAGAAAGAAGGAAAGAAATAAGAAACACACACAGAAATAAAAAGCGTTATACAGTATGTGATATATACTATAGAATGCCATCATACGATGCATACAACATAGATAACATTTTTCTTTCTACCTAATCCATTTCTTCCCTTGTCTATGCATTACAATAAAGTACACTGAAAACAGTAAGAGTACTTACGCACTAGAAAAACCGCTTTTTGCCCTCGAGCTATAACCATAAGATCATTGGTTGGAGATAAGGATAAAACACAATCTTGCAGCCAGGATGTTTTTTGTGTTTTGCAAGTATTTCCCTCTTCTTCCTGTGGGTAAAACTTCAATTACAGTGTATGCAAAAATACCAAAAGTAATGCATCTCAGTCTATCTGCCTTGAGGGACGAGGGGGAACAAAAAGGAAAAGGAAACTTTCCCATTTCTTTTTAAAAATCTCAATAATATTCCTTAGCAAAACACATTAAAGATGACCAGTAAAGAAAACAGCCACCACAATCTAATCTGTTTTGAATATCAGTACAAAAAGTTTTAACACAAGCACATATAAACCAGTAAGACATTAGGGGCGCCTGGGTGGCTCGGTGGGTTAAAGCCTCTGCCTTCAGCTTAGGTCATGATCCCAGGGTCCTGGGATAGAGCCCCGCATCAGGGCTCTCTGCTCAGCAGGGACCCTACTTCCTCCTTTATCTCTGCCTGCCTCTCTGCCTACTTGTAATCTCTGTCAAATAGATAAATATTAAAAAAAAAACCAGTAAGACATTAAAAGACTGTCACACAGAGATCATTCCAGGAACATTCACCACTATTGGGAAATGTGAACAAGCCAATTCCAGAGGCACCACTAGGGTATCTGTAGCTACACAGAAAGAAAAAAATTACCCGGTACTTATGGCTGTCAAATCTGTAAAAGTATTTGATAAACTTGTTAAATTTTCCTTCATTTGAAGTGAAAGGAGTTTTCAGTTTTAATTGAAAAACTACTTATAACGTAATTACAAAGAAAATCCCCATGCTTAAGAATTCAAGAGATCTAAAAAGGTCTTCTTTGCAAAGTCTCCAACTCTAGTACTCTCGTGCCCTAGTTGTTTAGAGACAACCAGTATGATCACTGTGTGCTTCCAGGAACACTGTGCACATACAAGCAAATTCATGACTTTTTTTCCTCTTAACATATATCTTAGACTTCACTCTCCACGAAGTTTATTTTTTAAAGGCTGCATAGTATTCCACTGTACAGACACATAATTTATTTGACTAGTCCCCTATTGATGGGCAGCTACGATATCTATTCTCTTCTGCAGCTACAAATGTCTACACTCTTCTGCTGCTACAAATACTATACAGTGAATAACCTTATATTCTTGTCAATTTGTTTGGGAGCATATTAGTGGATAAATTCCTAGAAGTGAAATTGCCAGGTCAAAGGTTACACGTATCAGTAAATTTGCTAGATATTTCCAAATTGTGCTCCACAGAGGTGGTTTCCACTTATAATCTGATCAGCAAGTTTTGAAAGTGCCTGCTTGCCCACAGACTTTTCAAAAGATGCTTTAACTCGGGACCTCTGTCAAGGTGACAGATGAGAAACGGTATCTCAGTATACCGCAGCCTTCTCGTTAATGAGAGGAGGATGACTAGCCTGTTCCTTTCCTTTGCAGATTTCCTGTTGGGTTGCTACTCTTTTTCCTATTTATTTGTATATAGTCTTTACACACAAAGAAAACTGGCCTTTTGAACATAAGAGTTGTAACAGATTTTCCCATTCCATGCGGTAGCTTAATTTGCTTCATGTAGAAATTTTTTAATGTTATGCAGATAAATTATTGATCTATTTTCTTATGGCTTCTAAGTTTTATGTCATGCACACTCCTACTTTAGCCCTCCCCAGTGGCTCTTAAGACTGAATTAAACAGGGGAGATGGGGAGAGAGGGGAGGAGATGGACGCTGTCTTCTTTCTTTCTTTCATTTACAAATTTATGCTTTCTTAAAACTTAGCAAATAGGAATCAGATTGATCTGGAATCTTCTTCTTATGCAAGGTGAGCAAGCTAGGGAGGCTGTACCCTCTCCTGAATGAAGAGGAATACTGGAAAAATTCCTTGTCTTATTAAAGCTCTATTTTTCTAAGGAATTAAGTTATCCAGCTTGCTGTTCTTAATGTGTACACTTCTATATATAAATAAGGGAGAAAATTTATCCCCTAAACATAAAACTAATAAGGTAAAGGTTAACTGTAGTTCATTTCTCCCTGGGCCTATAATTTCTGTAGAAAATAGCCTCTGTTCAGCCCGCAAACACCCAGCATTCCTCATGGTGGCTCAGCTGTGAGCTGAAGGCAACACCGCCCTGAGTTCCCTCTCCAATAACAGAAACCGCAGTCATCCTAACTTTGAGGTTCAGGACTTTTCAAGTGATTAGAGTAGCTCATCTTCAGGTAGGTAGCGAGAAGCACAGCAAGTTACACAGAGATAGCTAAGTACTGTGTGAGAAATCAGGGGTGCCTACAACTCTTTGATTAGTCTCTGACTTTAAAATTTCCATCTCAGTGCAATAAAAAAAGAATCAACACGTTGCCCCAGAAAAAGGGTAATGCTCAAATTTTAGCAAGTTCTATACAATCAGGTTTTCTCCTTTTATCACACTTCCAAAAACAATATTCAAACAATAGATCCCCCAAATTATCTAAAAGTTACTTTCCATTGAAGCACATTATTTGTTTCTGTCCTATGCTTTCAAAATAATGCCACTAACAAGGACTAGATCTACATGCTTATGTTTGCTGAAAAGATAAAGAGTAAAAGAAATACAAAGATGTGCATTTAAAGACTGACTGGTTCAAAACCTCATTTTATAGTAAAGAAAACAGAGTCTTGGGGAGATTAAAGATGTGCTTCCTGCCACGGAATCCATGTCAGAACCCAACTAGAACCCAAGCCTCCTGACATTTAATTCAGGTGGTGTTTCCACCCTGTCACCCTGCTTGTTCGTCTTGGTAGGTAGCTGTAACAGCTCCTGAAGAAGCTTGTCTTCGCCTGGGATTTGACTCTAGTCTCATGGTCAGTGAAAGCCTTTTCTCAAAGGATTACCATTACTTACCATTTTATCCCAGGCTAACCTCCCCACAGGACCCTTCTTGAACACGGGAGCCAGTGTATCCTTAAGACATCTGTCAGGTACTGCTTCAAAAATACTTTCCCTCTCTTTTCTGTCTGTCCCAAGTTCCAGTTCCTATCCCTCATCCTACTCTGACTCTTAACCTTCTTTCAAACTTACCGCAATCAAAAGTCTTACTCTTTTCTGCTACCTATGTGTTTTGTGATCGTAATTTCTCCCACACTAGACGCCAAGCCTTCTAACTGGCCAAGCCTATGCTTGATATTACTCCTCAACTCCACAAGTCCCACAGCCCACTGACACACA
This sequence comes from Taxidea taxus jeffersonii, assembly GCA_003697995.1. Lineage (NCBI taxonomy): Eukaryota > Metazoa > Chordata > Mammalia > Carnivora > Mustelidae > Taxidea > Taxidea taxus. The sequence goes on along the minus strand of ML111374.1, from coordinate 8,568 downwards.
AGTGAGTGGGAACAGCATTCCCACGTCTCCTTTCTTGTATTCACAAAGGTACTGGAGTAACCCATACTCACTCTTGCACATGAACCTGTATGCCAATGAGCAACCGATTCAAAGCTAGTATCCTTTAGTATTACGTCCAGTAATAGTATCCTCTGGAGTGTTTCCCCTTAAGTGATACTAAGATTTAGCAGGTCAAGATTCTGGCTGACGCACCATGGAAAATACAAGTTAGAGAAATGTAAAGAAAGATGAAACACTACCCTCTTAGTGCGCCTAGAACTCAACTCTGTCTGCTGCAATCCCAGCAAACGGACTACATGTGATCCCAGAAGCAAGCATGAACTTTTCCCTGCGAGAACTAACCAAAACAAAAGCATGGGAAACAGAGCACTTACTTGGACACAAATTCAGAGAAACTACTCCACAATCACTGCTTATATGCCTAACCCTGCTTAGCCATAAGCATAATAAAGCACCTTCCTAGGAGCATAAATGCACCTTCCTAGTAATATGAAGCCAGAGAGAGAAACTTCTTGTGAATTAGCAGTCTACTTTCCGGCATTTCAACCATTTTCAGGTTTACTGGAAGAGGGAGAAAACCGAACTCTGCGACCCTCCACTGCACTTTCTTTTTCTATGTCCTCTCTACCTCTCCATCTTTCCTTGGGACAGAGGGACTAAAAGCAGACCTGCCCTGTTTGCCACAGTAAAGTGGGGCATGTCCAAGCAGGAGGTCTGCATTCTAAAAAGAGGTTAGAAAATACCATGATATGATTATATTACATTATCATCATTAGGGTTTGATAGGCTGCACAATTCTAGATCTAAAGTCTTGCCGCTTGGGGATGATGCCAGCTTACCATGAAAGGCAATGGTGGTGAACTCTTAACGCAAGCTCCATAGCTCCTTGATGCCCACCTGGGGCCAGGGGAGAGGAGGTGTACACGGGGGGAGCAGCTAGTTACACAACTACATAGGCACAAGCTCCTGGTCACATGCAAATCCAAAAACACTATTCTTTGTGCCTAAGACACAGCACTCAATGTATCAGACAGAATAAGATTTAAAGCCTCTAATGACGGTAACCAAAACTAGTACCCTTAAAATCATAAACAGAGGTAAAAATGTGTTATTTCACCACAGCAAGTTGTTTCCCCATAAGCTTTATTAGCTATTTTGCCATACAGTGTAAATTGTGCCAGAATATTAGGAAGTAAGTCTGAAAACTGAAAACCACTGGAAGGGTAGGAGAAGAAACGTATAGATCAAATTTCTTCCAATAAATCCTCAACCTCAAAAAGAAAAAAAAACCCCGCGTGCATCAGGATGGTACATCAACAGCGAGCACGATGGGAAAGGACATGTCCCAAATTGTTCTACAGCGTCTGCCGCTCTGCGCCCAAGCAGTGTGGTGGGTAGAAATCGGGCCACAGTCGCGTGGCATCTCTTCTCCCGGTAAGGGAATCTTGCCACACCCTCTGGAGTAGCCGAACACTTACTGCTTGCCAGACTCTGTGCTAAATGCTTGATCCGTAAACCTTAGTTCTCGCAGGAGCTCTAGGAAGGTTATGTCAGTCCCCCGGTGCTGAGATGGAGAGACAGACACCTATCAAGATGACCTCCCCCGGGGTGACACAGCTGGCGCAGGGCTATGAACTCAAGCTTTGGAGCTCACCTGGACCGCCAGCCCCTGAGCAGCGTCGCACTCCGTGCCTTGGGCAGCTGGTCCCTCGGAGCACACCTGTCACAGCACCTGGGGATCGTCCCTGCTCTGCTGCTCTCCTTGCAGTTGTCCCTGGGGGTGACCACGTATAATGCCCGCTGCTGTGCGGCCAGAATTAAAGGAAGGACGAGAAGCTCTCCTCCACTCAGAGACTAAAAGGCTAGTGCCCCTCCGAGATGGAAGAAGTAAAGAGATGTGCCTCAAGCAAGGTTGGACCTAATCCAATTGGGCCACACGGCTGACTGCGGCAACCTTTCCTGCAAAGGCTTATCACGACTTTAATATTTTTGTTCGACGAGTCCCTTTTTAAAGACAGCCATGAAATAGCCCCCTCCCTGTCAACATAATTAAACATTGAATAAGTGGATGCACACGGAGTATTTATTACATTTAAAAAGTCATGCGTTCTGCAATAAATGCTAACAGACACAGTATCGAGCTCCGGCTGAAAGCACTAAAACTCTGCAGGTAACCGGTTACCAGCTCCTCAGGGTTTCTCAGCCTCAGCACTACTGACATTTGGGGCTGGAGCTGCACTGCTAGTCCCTACCCACCAAATACCCATAGCACTTTCCCAGCTGGGACAATCACCAATGTCTCTAGACGTTGCCAGATGCCCTCTGCAGAGCAAAACGCCCCCAAGTTGAGAACTACTGACTTGGCTGAAGAAGAAACATACTGTACAAATTCATTTTATTTTTAGAGAGGGAGGAGGGGGCAGGGAGAGAAGAAGAGAGAGACTCTTAAGCAGGGGCTTGACGTCAGGACCCTGAGATCATGACCTGAGCTGAAATCAAGAGTCAGACGCTTAACCAACTGAGCCACCCAGGCTCCCCTGTAAAAAAAATTTTTAATCACTAAATTAACTAAGAAATTGTAGTAGCAGGTACAAGACAGTTTGATCAAAGACCCCAAAACTCCCTGTCTGCACGGGGTCAACAATCCCCCCTCACACATGTGTCATAATCTCTATCAGCCAGCTGACGGAACTACACAACCGTATGAAGAAACAGAAGGAACCACAGAGACGATTTGATTCAAAATCCTCATTGTCCAGAAGAGGAAGCCAAGGCTTGGAAAGAGCAAGTGGATTGTCACTAACCACAAAAATGCCACCAGCAATAAATTTAAACTAATACACACTCATACAGGCCTTGCAACTTCCCTAGCAACTCTGGTTCCTTACCTCTAAAATCAGGGGACTGAACAGATCATCCAAATAAGAGGAAGAATGAAGCAACAGTTTATGGGTCAAAATCCCTGAGGATGACCAGATCCTCAATAGTCTCACGTCCTTCTCCGTGCTTTGATCTATCCTACACAACACTCTCCAGTAGGGCTACACATCTCTATGTGCCATCCCTGTGTTAGGACAGAGAGAGACGAGAAAAGAGAATTCTTGGCCTTAAGGACCTTCCCTCCTCTGGGAAAGACAGATGGACAAATACACGGTAGTCAGTCAAGGGAACACAGGAGGGTCAGCAGACCAGAACGGGGTTGGGAGGGTAGAGTGTCAACAACAACAACAAATCTTCCTACTGGAAGTAACGCCTAAGTTAAATCCTGCTGAGAGAGTAATAAGTAGCCAGGTTGGGGGCAGCAGGAGAGAGGGAGAGGAGGTGGACATTCCCAGACTAGTCCCCTATGTCCTATTTCTCTAGAAACCCACGAACCCAACAGATCTGAAGGCCTAGGTGCAAACAAGCCAGCAAGGAGCTACTATCAAAGCAGGTGTGACAGTATAAGGTAAAAGGGGACACTGCAGCAGCAAGTGGGTGACCATGAGCTTTCATCTACTGTGTCGAGGGGCTAACTTGACCTTGAGGACTCCCGAAGTCACTGAAGCATTTTTTTGAGCAGTAAAGCTATTTGGTCAGATCTGTTCTCTTTCTTGTATGTACACTTTAAACTTTAAAAAAACAAACAAACAAAACCTCAACAACTAGCAATAAAAATGATTTTACATCCCATTTCATTTCAGTCACATCTCCCCCCCAACCCTCCTTGACTCCCCCTCCCTTTCCCTCCTCACTGCCCTGTAACAAAACAGACAAAAGTTGCCCAAAATAATATCTATGCTTACAACCTAGGATGTACTCCAAATGTTTAAAAATCTATTTTATTTCATTATTTTAAAAGTACCTGGCCAAGACACAGTAAAGTGATTTCATCACAAGTCAAGATAAACAGTTTGAAATACATTGCTCTAAGCCACGGTTTCTCAGCACTCTAGACATTTTGTGTAGGTTAATTCTTCACAGTACAGTATCATCCTCAGTGTGACAACCAACATTGTCTCCAGACATTGCGGAATGTCCCCTGGGGGGCAAGACTGCCTCTGGGCGGAGAACCAGTGTTCTAGGCAATAGAGGGTAGAAGCACGGCTGGGGATGGGCCAGGGAGCCCCAAATTAGACTGAGTTGATAAAGGTAGGAAATCAGACACAAATTCACAGCAGAAATACTAAGAATAAGGAGTGTGGGTCTGTCTGTAGTAGTTCCTGGGTCAGATTTTTCAGGGGAACTTCAAGTCCAAGCAAAAGTATCTGGATGAAAGTATTGGGAGAGCAGGGATGAGGAGATTCCCTCTCCAGGCTGGAGCCCAAGGAACTGGCCCTGGGTTTTATACGAAGCTTATGCAAAATTCCCAATTCATCAAGAAAGCTCCGGCAGGAGAGAGGATCTAGTAAGACCACTCTACGAAGTCACACGAGCATCAGCTTACATTCCATGGCTAACAAGATGCAAGCTCATCATCTGGCTTTCTACTCTAAGGGCACTTGCTTACCAATTAGGTTTTCTGAGAAGCTTCCCCACCAATAGTGGGAACCGTAGTCACCAATACCACTCTCTTGAAGCTACTGATTCACCCTCATTTGACAAGGTAGTTAATTTCCCAAGCAACACAATGAATTAAAAAACAAAAACAAAAAACAAAAAACAGCACCACCAAGGACTACCTTGGCTTTCTGCAAAAAACTGGTACCAACTGGTCACTGACGTTAACATTAAATCTATCCATTAGCTATAAAAGAACCCCTATTGTTTCCAGGCCCCTTCCCCCGAGGGAAAGCCAGCTGTCCCTCCCTCCCTGGCAGAGGACAAGGGGCGCATCACTAAGCCAAAATAAACAAGCTACAGGCAGGAGTGCCTGTGTGGAGCGCAGACACGAAATAAAATGAACAACTCTAAGCAAGATCAAGGAAAAGTGGTGGCTGGCTACAATGGGAAAGCTAAAGATAGGTCTCCCTCAAACATCTGGGCATAAATAATGCCACCAAGACTGAGGCTGGACTACTTGTTCATCTGTGGCCAAAGAACTGAGGAGCTACTTACATTCACCTTTGCTGGCAAACGGTCTGTCTATTGCACTTTTCGTACTAGCAAACCAGAATCTACTAAAAGCAAATTAATAGCCATATAGATCCAAAGTTTTGAAGCCCCCCAAAAGAGGCCAAGGGATTTTATTTAATTTTTTAAAAAGATTTATTTAATTATTTTGGAGAGCGAGCTCGAGCAGGAGGGGCAGGGGAAGAGGGCGAGACTCTCAAGCAGATTCTACACTCAGCTCAGAGCTGGATATGGGGTTCAATCTCAGGACCCTGAGATCAGATCTGAGCCCGAACCAAGAGTCGAATGCTTATCTGACTGCACCACTCAGGCGCCCCAAAGCCAGGGAATTTTAGAAACAGGAGGAATGGCAGAAAGGATCGAGAGAGTTACCCTGAAAGCCATGGGCGAGACCAAGATTTCTGAACTCTGGGACAACGGACGTTTTGGGCTGGACAACCGTTTGTGTGGGAGGCCTGTCCTGTGCGTTGTAAGATGCTTTACAGCATCCCTGGTCTCTATCCACTTAGATGCACCTCCCTTCAAGTTGTGACAACCAAAAATGTCGCTAGACACTGCCAAATGTCTCCTAAGGGGACAAAAATCACCTTCCCCCACCAAACTGAGAATCACCAGGCAGGCGAGACCCAGCTTGTATTAATGATATTAATGTTAACAGGAAGGTCACTGGCAAAAGGAGTATTTCTTTTCTTCTTCTTCTTCTTTTTTTTTTTGAAGATTTTATTTGTTTGAGAGAAAGCAAGCAAGGAAAGGAGCAGAGGGAGAGGGACAAGCAGACTCTGTGTTAAGTGTGGACCCGACCTGAGGCTTGACCTCAGGATCCTGAGATCATGACCTGAGCTGAAACCAAGTAAGACGCTTAACTGACTGAGCCACCCAGTCACCCCCCAAAAGTAGTATTTCTAATAGTCAAATGCCAAAATCCCAAAAAGAACCCACCTCAGTAGGATGAACTTCTGTGGCCACTTCCCCCTTCGTATAAGAACCTAAAACACAAGTTTAGTATAACTTGAGTGCTCTCCTCTGCCTCTGGCCAATCTGATGCTTATGTCTCTTGTGTGGTAGGTGACACCAGAGTCTAATGACACTAAAATAGGGCAAAATATTTTCCAATATTATCTCAGACTATTAATGTTCTAAGAATCTCTAATCAGGTCATGCTATATCCTATTTCTCCGTCTATAAACAAACATTCCTCTGGGCCCTCTATCTGGCCAGCATGCTTTCCTTGTTAATCTGCTAAATCAAAATGCCTCTATAAACTGGATTATACCACTTTCTGCAAACAGATGGGACATATTCTAAAGTGTCTTTTGAATGGAAATTTTCCACACTTTCTACCTTAACTAAGGGCCTTAACCCAGAACCTTCTGTGCTTCCTGTTCCAGAAACCACTGCCAAGCAAATCCTTGACTCTACACTTCATACCCTTTGGACTTAATACACCAAGAAAAGCTCATTCATTTGCCTTACAACTAAAATTAAACCTTATCAAGCTTCTTCCTTAGCTGCCTCAATTTCCATTATAGCATGAAGCTAGACAAAATATCCCCCTCTAACCACTTCTTTTTCAAAGCAAACTAATGATAATCCAAACTAAAAGCCCTTGTAACACTGTAAAAAAACAAAAACAAACAAACACACACACACACACACACACACACACAACAAAGCTATTTATTTTATAGGATCATTAATTGGTAGATGTTCTAGTACAACCATCTTCTTCTCCAATTTCTCCAAGAAAGACACTGCATCTCATCATGTCCACTTAAAATTAAGTTAGTACAGACCGGCACCTGGATGGCTCAGTGGGTTAAGCCTCTGCCTTCGGCTCAGGTCACGATCTCAGGGTCCTGGGATCAAGTCCTGCATCGGGCTCTCTGCCTGGCAGGGAGCCTGCTTCCTCCTCTCTCTCTGCCTGCCTCTCTGCCTGTTTGTGATCTCTCTCTCTCTCTGCCAAATAAATAAATAAATAAATAAATAAATAAATAAATCTTTAAAAAAACAATTAAGTTAGTACAGAAATATATCTTTTGGCTTTTTCCCCTCCATCTTGAAAGTCTGTTTGCCCTTTTAATTCTTTAGTGTATTTACCTATGGGCAAGTAGGAGTTTCCTAACCTTATTCTTTGCACTTGCACACATAAGAGTTCTGCCTGACATGGGTCCATTATTTGGGGCACTTTTACAGACTCAACTGGATCCTCTCAAAATTCACGTGTTGGAGCCCTTATCCTCAATGTGACTGTTATCTGGAGGTAAGAAGGTAACTTGGGTTCAACGAGGTCATAAGGGCGGAGACTTAATCTGACAGACTGGCTATTCCTGTAAGGGGAAGAAACACAGGACTCACAGCTCTCTCTCTTTGCACACAGAGGACAGGCCATATGAGGACACAATGAGAAGGTGTCTGTCTGCCAGCCAGGAAGAGGGATCTCACCAAAAACCAATCTGACAACACCTTCATCTTGAACCTCTAGCCTTCAGAACTGTGAGAAGATATATTTCCATTAAGCCACCCAATCTGTGATATTCTGTTATGGCGGCCAACTGGACTCATGGGGACATGAAATATCTATAGAAGAAAGACATCTGCCCTCTTCTCGAACTGAAGCCGTCCTTAAAGTTCCTAAGCCTACCCGCGTCACGGATGTATACTGTCTTGGACGTGGAGGGTCCTGCTGATAAAGGATATTTAGAACATGCGGTCTTCACTGAGCACTGACTACAGCGGACATCTCAGAATCACAGAAAGCTAAAGAGGCTTCTTTTTTATAAAAAAAAAAAAAAAAAAAAAAAAAAAAGCCTTGTCCATACTGGTACTAAATCTTTCTGATTATAAAAGCCCTCCACACTCTCTGCTGCCATAAAAATAAGAAACTACTCTCAAAGAGCTACAGACGTGTGGAGATAAAAAGCACCCTGAGGTTTTTAGAGTTTTCTGCTGGATGCGACAGCAGCCACGTGGCCTCCAGGTCAGCATCCAGGGGCAGGCGCTGCTGCTTCGCTTCACTCTGAGCTACCCTGCCTGCGGTTCATCCACGCACCACCCCGGCCCCCCACCAAAGACCAAGACAAACCTCTGATGCCAGACTCCTCTCCTCTGCTGGTCACGAGAACCACAGCCCAATGGCGGCCGAACCCTATCACTCTTCCCACAGTTACAGCACCCTGACACAGCCATAAATTGATTTCGAGACCTTTCTCTTGTTCCAATACTGGCCTTGTCTTTAATGTGGACAAGACCTACCAGTAAGACTCTCAGAGCAGGCAGGTGTTAAGTTTGCTGTCTGTCCCTTATTAGGGACAGAGGAAAGTTCCCTCTCCATTCTGACGAGGTGGCCCCCTGTCTTACCTTGACTAGAGCATGCACTTCCTACATCTGCCAAAATTTACTCTGATTCTTGTTACACCTCTAGAGCTGGCTATGCCTTTGGAGTTGTTCACAATACTAGACAGCAGTAGAAGTAACGGAAGTCTTTTACCGCAGCTG